>VWZP01010151.1:358460-377484 GCA_013396995.1 Dicaeum eximium
AAAAAAAAAAAAAACAACTCAAAAAAGGGACCATGTCTACTTTAATAAATTCGCAGGTAGCTGCAATGATTGTGAGACAACAAAAGATCTGGTGGGTCGAGTAATATTGAACATCTGTGTAGGGAGAAAAATGTGTATTGCCTCTGAATTCCCTGTTAATGAGGGGTTATTCACCAAAATATTTAGAGAAGGAAACAGCTCTTTGATGAAACATGAGTTGTATTTGGGTCTAGATAAAAATTAAAAATGTGTGCAGTGGAAAGATAGAATGGGTGAGGGGAAATACCTTCTGATCATAACTTACCTGCTAGAAGTAAAAATATAACAATTTCTTAAAGAAAGAAGTCATTGGAAGCTGACCCCTAATCCTATTTTTGACCTTCCTTTTTTATCTTTATTTTCTAACAGATAAGAGATAAAGAGCCATCTTATTTTCTACTGAAATATTTTATTTCCTTTCAATTTGCTTTCAGTCTTAAAATGACTATTCCTCACCCCAACCTTGTGGCATTTAAGTAAAATGGAACAAAATGTGCATATTATCTGCACAGAAGCCACAAGAAAGGACAGCCATAAGGAGAAGCACATTTGTGTAAAATTGTTTTGAGCTGTGATGTTCTTTTGCACTGCATAACCAAATGCAAATATTGTGTTGAACGAAAAATGCTAAAGGGAGCCACAAAGAGTGGAGAATAACTGAAAGAAAGGGCACATGAGGTAAAAACAAAAACAAATAAAAAGGTGGATTCTGGTAGGGCATAAGTGACACCAGTGATGCAAAAATACAGAATGGAGAGGACAAGAAAAGTAAAGTAATAGAGATTAAAGAGAACAAAAGAAAAAGTGGAATAAAAGAGTAATAGAAAGATGAAGAAAAAAACATTATAAGATTTGAAATAAGATGAAATTGAGTTTTAAGTTGCTAAATAGGGAATTAAAGCAATGAGGAAATATAATCCAGAGTTGGGGTAAACTGCTGTCTTCAGCTGTTGATTCTTTATAAACTTTGAATGTTGCATGTAAATTTTCTCAAATACACTGTTAATCTGGTGGCACTAATATTGTTTAACCTTGTAAAAATTGCTATTTTCAGGAAACACTTACCATAAAAGTAATTTACTGGACAACCCTAGCAATTATGAGTTTTAATAAATGAAAACCTACAAGCAATTAATGGAACTGCTCTGTTAAGTACTTGCTAGTAAAAATCCCTCTTAAAATACTCTTTCTAGGATTATGCCCCCCGTAGTTTTCTTAAATATCCCAGAAGTAGTAGAGTTCCTACAACTCCCCTCAAGTAATTATTTCACAGTTTAAGAAATCTGTGAAGATAACTTCTGAGCTTAGCTTTGGTCTTTGTCTGTTACTCAGTTAATTGCACAGAAACAACTGTGAGGAACAGCTCGTTCAGTATTAGCTTTGGTCCCTTGCAAAACTGTTTCCAAGTCCCTTCACAAGCTGTTGTTTTGCTGAATTGCAGATGTATTTGAAACTACTTTCTTTAATATACCAAGTCATCCTGTAGCTCTCCTGTGGTTCTTTTCTGGACTCTCTGCAGTTTCTCCTTCCTTCCCCTTCACTCTGCAAAACTGAGTCTAGATTTTATGTGGGTGCCATGGGGTGTTGCAATTACTGTTGTATCTTTATCTGCATTGTCTCTAACATTTAACGTGAAGGTCAGAATTAAGTACAAATAATCAAAGTTTGATCAGATCTGAGGGTTTTGGTGGGGAGGGGGAGGTTAGGATAGTTTTGGGTTTTTTCTTCTTTTTTTTTTTTCTCAATCTCTGGCACAATGGAAGCATTTGCCCCACCTCCACCTTGAAGAAAACCCAAAGTTTTGGGTTTAAGTGCTTTATGGCAACACTGCTGAAATTGAGGACACGGCCCCCAGATTTGTTCCCGTAGTCTCCAGTGCTTGCAGCCAGGGAAAAGCTGGAGGGCTCTCACAGCAAGCCCTGTGCTGCTCCAGTGCTTCCTCCAGCATGGATGTGAGCAAAGGCTGCAACCTGCCAATGGATTCTTTAAGCACCCACGTGTGGAATATGCTTGGAAGAGGTGTCAGCAAGCCCCAGGGCTGGATGTGCCCCAGGCCTGGCAGACTGTGGAGGGAGAGGGGACATGGGGGTCCCAGAGCCTGGACCCCTGGGATCTCCTCAGATCTCTGCTTCCAGGCTAGAGCATATGGTCTGGGAAGGCCTGAGGAGCAGGAATGAGGCAGAAGGCAAGCTTGATCTGTCAATCAAGAGCTTGACTATGTAAATTAGTATTTTAATTTCTGGTTTTTATAGACTTTTAACCAGTACAGTTAAAGGTCTGAGATCCCCTCCATGCCCTGAGCTGGATGTAGTTTGCTGTACTGAACTGTTACCATTTAATTACAGGCATGTTCAGCATGTGTATATCTAAGTAAGATGCTGCTTTCATGGAAAAGTACTTGGCAGGTAGTTGAAGATACCACAAATAAACAGGGATTGTCCACAACTTCATTTGTGGACAGCTGTTAAATATTCCAGTCCAGTAAGACAATGGTGCAGCAGTAGTAAGCCTGAGTTACTGCAGGCCTACAATTAATTTATTCACCAGGGTTTTTGAATTCTGTTGACTCCTGCTCTGGATAGAGCATGGTTTTCCATGGGGATTTTGAATATGGTTTGAATGACTAGCGAGTCTCTAATTCCAGTTCCACATCTCCAGTATTCCAGTTGCAGAAATACTTCTTGTTCTTTCAGTGCAAGTTCTGCTCCAGTCTTGCTGTGTTCTAAACAAAGACTTAATTACCATATCCATTCAACAAGGACCACAAGTAGGTAATTTTTACCTGAGCAACCTGATTTTGGTTGTACTAAACCCAGACCTGAGATCTAGCCACACTCTCAGCAGTGCCTGCCACAGGTATTTAGGAAGTCCTTTAAGACAGGATTGTCTGGTTATCACATTTCTCTAGAATACTTTGTTGGCTTCCAGCGCATCATAATCACAGATTTCATAAAGTTTAGGAGAGGGCTTGCTATTCAATAGTTGTCAGTGGATTTTTGTTCCATAAAGTTGTACAGCCTTTTTGTGAACTGAGATAAACATTGTAAATCCTTTGGGAGGTAATATCATACCTCATAATCATCTTTATAGTGAGATATATAAAGAAATATCTTTTGTTCCAACCTGCTACATGATGCCATTTTTGGTGCCCCTTAATTCTTGTTTAAGAAGGCAGTGAACAAATATTACCTCTTCATTCATCGTTCCAGATTTCTTAGATTTCTTTCCTGTCCCACTCCAATATTGTCTTTTCCAGGTTCAAAAGTCCCATTGTATACAGTCTGTCCTCTGCTGTAATATTTCCTATTTTGCTTTATTACAATTTGGGTTACTGTGCCTAATGGACTTTGCATTCATTCCATCAGTACTTTGTAACAGTCGATATGGTCAGTGAGTTTCCTTCTCTGGAACCCTAACCTTGAGATCTCATTCCTTTCTGGTGATAACTATTTCAGACCCAACCACAGCACACAGTTTCTTTCCTTACATATATCACTTTTTTGTTTTTCATTTATATTTCATTTTTGTCTTTTCACTTTTCACGAAGTGCCTTGAAGCTCTTTGCAGCATATCAAGTTGGCCTTTGTCTTTACTCCATGGAGTAGTTTATATTATCCCTCACATTTGCTGCTGCACTGTTCATTCCCTCATCCAGACAGAACTTGCCTTTCCTAATTTTTTTTCCTTTCTGTTTTTGCTGTTCTGGCTTTAAATATGCAAAAGAAAATAAAATTGAGATCTCTCTCAGTTTTGAAGAGGTTTCCTAGAGCTTCATGCAAATCTGACTCAAGCCTGTGGGTAAACCTTAACAGCTCTAAAAACACCAGCTTTACCTTCTCCTTTCACTGACAGGCTATTCCACCTGCCCAGCTAAGATAAACTCTCTGCCTAAAGGAGGCACAGCAAAGACAAGAGCAGATACTGCAGAGGCATTTAGTAGAAGAGGTATTCACATCAGAAAGCACAGAAGAGGCAGATGCCACAAATTTACAGGCAGAGGTAGAGAGGACTGGGGAAACGGCAGCCAGGAAAACAGCAGAGCAGTCAAATGTGGTTTTTCCTCCAGCTTTTGCTGAGCCAGCGATGATCTCAGTTTTTACAATGTGTCTGTGCAAGGTTTTGAGGAACTCAGAGGCTGCAGATGCCCTGGCTTTTTGCTAAACTGGGGTAGTGGTAGTTACACTTCAAGGAATAGCAAGGGTTTCTAACAAGTTACTTCATATGAGCTGCCAGTTTCTAGATCAGCTTCTGTGAATTCATTACCCATTCCTTGATTCTTTTAGAGGAAATTATTAAGAGTGTGAAAAACAGTTTCAGTTTGACCATTTGAAACTGCTTGAAAGATATGATTAATGCAGTCACTTAACATTTTATGTCATTTTATGTTTATGTTTGTTCTTTTTTCCCCACTTCCAGACTCTGGGTACAGCTCATTAACCACACCTGTGGCCATACAGCTACAAAATATTTTGTCATTCAAGATGCATCCCTCTGGTAATAAACTAGCGCTCATGCCCTACAGGGTTTGTTTTCTCTATTAACAAAATAGCCACAAATGTGCTTTTTAAAGAAAGGAGCTCTGCTGTTTCAGCTTGCTCACTAAATGGACATTGTGAACTGTGAGGAACGAGAGCAATCCAATTCACTGGAGTCAGAAATTTTCATATGCCTCTTTCCCCTTCACAAAGAACAACTGACTATTTCTTGTCCAGATATTATTCGTGTAATTTACATTTCTAAAGGACCAGCAGAAATGCTATTTCTACTGAAGGTAAAATAACCATTTACACCAATGTTTGGCTTAACAGTGAATTTACTGATTAAGCATTTGATTGTTCACTTTCAGGGTCAGTTCAAGAAACAGCATAGAAACATCATAAAATGGTCTGGGTTGAAAGGGACCATAAAAATTACCAAGCCCCCTTCCAGGGGGTGTTCAAGTCCTTTTGCTTCCCAAAATAGACATTAATATGTAATTTGTTTTAATTACATGTTACTACTACATGTTACTAATCATGTAGTCTGTGCTTATCTGTACAATTTTAAATAACTTAGGCTGCATTTGGCTAAATAAAAATGTTATTTGTAAGTAGGTAAAGACCCTTACTCCTTTATCCCAAAGGAAGCCAAACACTGTGTGCACTTGGAATATGCACAGTGTAGTGGTTTGACTTAGCTGACAATTTAAAAAGGATCTGTCATCAAGTAGAGTGGCTGTCCTTAACATATAATTGAAAGTATTGTTATTATGGGAAAACAACATAGAACAATTTACTTTTCCATTCAAGGTCTATTCTTTGTGGGTTGGTTTGTGGGTTAGTTTCTTTTTATTTGTTTGTTTTCCCTGTGATACCCAAAGCAATTCAATCAGAAAAAGAATGCTTAGTAAATTTAAGTAAAAGAAAATTACCAGGCTTTATTTTTGGTGGATGCATCCCATAATATTTGTCACAAAGCCTTAAAGTGCAGCAGGTCATGATCTTCTGTTGCTCAAACTATTCTGATAATCTTTCTCTGTCATATCCAAGAGGTTCGGTTTAAAATTGTTGCTTTCTTCTATTAGAATCTGGGCAATCTGAATTCCCCATATTCTGGAAGTGGCTTTTTTACTGTTACCAATAGTCCTAGAAATATGAAAAATCAGAATATTATGACAAGATTGATTACAGAAGTTAATAATCTACAAAAACTACAGACATGCTGGTAAAATAAAACCTGTTAATTAATCCTATGTGCCTGAACAGATGAAGAAGAATTTGAGCTTCTTAACCAGGATAGTAGTTTACCATCCACAGTGGGCTATTTAAGAACATTTGCTTGATGTTATTGTAGAGTTTCCAGTATTTATTCATTCTTTAAAATTATTTGTATTTGTCTTACTCAATAATGCCTTTAAAATCTGTAAATTCGACTGTACTAAATATACCTTCAGTTTTTAAGAATCAAAATCCTGCCCTGTTTGCACCTGTCTTCTAAAGCCAGAAGAGAACAAATGCCCAGTTTTCCTAACAAAGCCTCTTACCTGGTGTCTGGCAGGACTGCTGGCAGCAGCCCAAGGCATTCCTAGAGCAGGCTGTTCAGGCTCTGCACCAGGTGACAGGCAGTACAGGTACCAGAGCCTGCAGGTAGCATTTAGCTCCCAGCAGGCAATTCCCAGCTGTGCTGCTTTGTGTGTCAACCATAAAATGTGTGTTGTCTTTCTGAAGCCTGACTAAGCAGCTTTGGATATTACAAAGGCTCTGCTGGATGTTTTAATTTACATAGATTAGTCTTTCTCCTTTTTTATTACATTGACTAATCAGGAGAATATCTTAGCCCAGGCATGTTTATAACCTTGTGTAGCTGTGTTTGGCTACATAGATAAACTATCCTCTCATTTGCATGATTATTGCATGAAAACAGTACTCTTAGAAGGCCCAAACACTAATTTAATACTCCTTTTCCTGCCTCTCTTTTACTTCCAGAACCCAGTTGTCCAAATCCTCACCTTCTTCCACTTCTTTGCTTTGTCGAAACCTTTTCATGGCACACGCTGAACTACTTGGCTCAATTCTCAGGCACAAAACCAGTGGAATATTGGGTGTGGATTTGTCAGGGATGGGGCTTGCTGTGGCTGGAAGTTTTGCTGCTCAGCATTTGCCCTTCCCCAAGTTGTGCTGGGAAAAGAGGACGATCCAGGTGCGAGGAAGGAGAAGGCGAAGCCATGGTGGAAACAGAGAAAGGGAAATATGGAGCAGTAGTTTACTGTAGAGAAGGTCTTGGGAAAACTGAGGACAATCTTTTGGGTGTTCAAAGGGCCACCACTGAGTGGCTTTTGTGGCTGGCTGCAGCTGCTTCACAGGCCAGGGGCTGGCAGGCAGGAGGAAACACCTCAATGCTGAGCTGCTGCTCCATGCTCGAAACATAAACTGCTCTAAGTAGAAAAAGAAACATTGGTTTCACATAAAATTCAGTAAAATAATAGTTTCATGTATTTTTATTTCAGGAAACAAAATTGTGTCAGAGAGTTAGCAAATCTGCAGAAATATAGCCATAGTAGTTGACGCACTGAACTTTATGAATGTGGGATAAATAAGCAAAGAAACATCTGGCCTTTCAATTTTTCTAACAGATGGATAAGAGAATGGCACAAATTCAGGCCTGAATACTCCTTCCAAGTTTTCTTTGAGATCTGTATTAGCAGATTTAAGCTTTGGTATTTCATATCAAGTATTCAAACCTCGGTAATGAAAACAGAAGACACTGGCTTAGATTCTGATAATAATGAGTAAAGTTTAGAAATAATAAATCAGTCATAGGAAAAACAAATTTAAGGATGTCACATCTAAACCAATCTGTCGTCTTAGTTTTGCAAGATTTTCATAAAGCATATTGGATAAACTTTCAGCAATGACTACTAACACAGCTCTGAGAGATGAGAATTTGAAAATGTGGGATTTGTTAAATCATTTGGAAAATGGGAATTTTTTATTGTGGACATAGAAATCATGTGAGAGTTTAATCTGAACTCAACAAATGGTAAAATGGTATTTTATGGTAAAATACTTGAAAATTAAAAACCTTTGGAAAAGTGATGACTTTTAAAATTAAGAAATTCCCAAATCTTTGGGAATAGATATGAGAATTTTTCAAAACAGTGGTTAAATTTAAATTACTTTAACCTAAATGTTGCTTAACTTACCTAATTTCAATTTATTTTTTTTTTCACCAGAATATGTAAGGCACTCCTCTTCCCAATGATCTAGTTGCAGCAACTAGGAAGAGGAGCAGTGACTCTGTTTTTTGGGGAGACACATCTGTCACAGCCTCAGCTTATCACATCTAACCCCATTACAAACCAGCATTGGCTGCTTGCTCCCAGCACTGCCATAAACAATTCACTTGTTTTCTTGTACACTCATCTAAACATTGTTCCTAGAAAAGAAAACAGAGTAAACTGTCTTCACAGGTGGGTGACTGCACTCTGATTTATTCTATCAATTCTGCAAAAACAGCTGTTTGACTTAAACCAGGGACCGTGAACTAGAGGCCAAGTGGCCATCAGAGAGCAAGGGAGAATGGCTGATGATTTCAGAGACAGGTGGAGTTGTCCTTGTCCTTATGCTGTCACAATAAAAACTGTCAGGATGAGGTGTCAGGATGAGGTGTTTCTTTGCACTCAGGTACATTCTTGCTTTTCACCTGGGCTTTGATATTTCTTTCTAGCGCTACCAGTCTGTGTATTACCAGTTCCAGTGCTGACACATTCACACTTTCCAAGTTAAAGCACAGGATCATGGAGCCCTCATTTGCTCCAAATCTATTTCTATTTGAAATAACTACAGTGCACAGTAGAAGGGTTAACTGCAGAACTGTACCATCACTTGCTGTTTTCCTTTCTTTCTCTCTTGTCTTTTGATATGGGAAGCAAAATGCACATTTTACCAGCCTGACATCTTTTCCTTTGTATACCTATTACCTTTCACAGTGGGATCTCAATTGTAAGTTGAGCATCTGTGCACTGCCAAAGTACAAATGCTTCCAGACGTGTCCTAGATGAGTGGGGAAGTGTATCATGCTTAATAAAGGTTTCCTGGAAATGTTTCCTAATAGCCATAAAGATCCATTCTTTACCCTTAGCTTCACCTACTTTCAGAGCCTTTTTTTCTAGAGATTGTGTGGCAAAGTGTCTGATATTGTTATTAATACTTATTTAAAAGATGGTTATAAGAAGCCAAATGTATAATTTTGTATTCATGGCTTTTAACAAATTTCTGATCTATTCTCTGATCTTACTTACACTGTCTAGTATTGTACAAATCATCTGAGCTTGTCTGTAAAATTAATATTTTGTTACTTCTTGTTCAGAATAGTAAGTTCTAATATTTTTTTGGTATGCATGCAAGTGTAGTTTCTTGTTACCACAATTTTAGGGAGAAAAATGAGAGACCAGGGGTAATGACTTGTGTCTGGATTTCCTATGCCTCTTGTTTTTTAATTTCCTTAGGGTATGGTGCATTGTGGAGAACACTGTAGTGGTTGGGACATGGTAGTTTACCCATATTGCTACGATGGTAATAATTTAAAAGCGAATTTATTGAAACTTAGTCATGTGACCCTCAGTTTCTGGTAAGAATTAAGTTTGATGAACATGTGAACAATTTGGCCATTGACCAATCTGTCTGTGTCATCATAAAGTTGAGTATTTACCAAGTAAGTATACCTAGGCTTGGAAGTTGTTTCCACATTCCAAGTCTTTCAGACTATTCCATTTTAAATCATATTAATATGTTGCAGGATGAAACTCTCATTTTGTTTCACTTATTGTTACAAACTGTATACTATTACAAGTGAAGCAGAAAATTTAAGGCAACACCTCTTAGGGTTGTCTTAAGCTGCTTATATTTCAAATCAGTTGATTTGCATAAAGCTGGCTTGCTTCCTTCTTATTCAGGAAAAAATGATCTTTATATTCCTAGAAAACTTAGATACAACTGGGAGGTACTTCACAGTAGCTGAATAGTGAGTGTTTTTTCACAAGTTCCTGGTTTTAAGGTGAAGTAATTTGAAATTTTGTTGCATATGACCCCTTTAAGCACCAGTGACACAGCTGTGCTCCTCTTAGCACATGCAGCATAATGCACTCTGTGTGCATTTGTTACATTAATACTGAAAAATTTATTCACCTTTGTCAAAACAAATGATACAATCATCCAAATAAATAACACAACTAATAAATTAGAGTTTGGCAATATTCCCTAGTCATTGATTCAAAACAGTAATTTGCTTATGATTCATTCATGTTCTTCTGCGATGGCCTGTCAAACCATCTGACTCTAAAAATGACTCATTAAAATATAGAGTTGTGTCAAATGCCTCTCAGTGAATTGCATTCCTAAATGTTTTCATTTTGGTCTCTCAGTTTGTGCAATGTGTAAGAGATGTTTGCCACCTTCCATGTGGCTGAAAGCCAATCTGATGTCTTGTTGCTTCAGTATTGCCTTGAATACTGTCAGATCCTACTTTTAGTTCCTTCCTGCTTTTGGCTGACTTTACACAGAAGATGTTGTGACTAAAGTGTTATGTTGATCTCTGGGTTTAATCCCTTTATTGAGTAGAATTTTGCAAATCTGTGTTGTGCAATTACTCTTTTTTCTATCACCAAATTTAATCATGACTGTGAGTAATTAGGGTCAGGATGTCAGACTAGATTTCCACTTAAAAGGTGTACCCAGTAATCATGCTGATCTCAGATGATAAAAAAGATTAATTACTGTACTCATCCTGGCTGCTGCTGGAGATTTTGCTAGAAGGAACAGCAAGAAATAGTGCAAAGCTATTAATTAATTGCACTGTATGCCTTCCACTGCTTGTTCTCTTACTCCTTTTAATACGTTGGAGTGCTATTATCTTCTCTGAAGCTTTTATGAACTCTTGTGAGTATTTAAGCACTTTTGAAAAATTACCTAACAAATATAATCTGTGGCACTCGAATCCATTATACCCTTCTCTCCCCTCAGATTGTGTGAGATTAGTAAAGTACATTGTAAAGAAAATACAATGGCTATTAGCCTCTTCCCTCCACATCAGATGTGGTATCTTATATGTGGCAGCGGTTGAGTGCAATTTTAGCTGGAAATATAAATCCATGAGCAAACATTAATATAGAAAGCATTTACAGTGATTTATCTACCTTTTTATGAAGAGTAAAACAGGTGCAAAACATGCCTGGGATTTTGTACATGACTAATTTTATTTGACTATCATTTCTCACTTTACATTAAACCCACAACCAACCGCCCCACACGCCGATTTTACACAGTGCCTGTAGACTACATGTATGAGAGATCACTGCATTTCCCACTCTTTAAGTTCACCTCTGGGGAAGGAAGGTATCAGTTTTAGTAGAAACTACTCAGAGATGGTGCAGGAGGGGGAGGAAACATGAAGCAGTTCAAGCCCATGCAGAAGGGCCCACCTAAATTGCTGCTGCTGCCCCAGGGATGTTGATGGAATCAGGGTGATGGGTAACAGAGTGTGCACGAGTTCCTGGGTGGGGCAGTTCCTTCCTTGGGCAGCAAAATACTCCCTACCAGCCTGCAGCAGCAGCAGTGGGAAGGGATACAGATGTTTTGGTGACCTTACTGAAATTCTCAGCCTTTGTGCTCAGTGGTTCTCTGCACTGCCTCCCCTCCTTCTGCTTCCTGCATTTCTTCGCATTGGCATGACACTCTTTTAACTCAGTTTCTTAAATAATGTGCAGTGGAACTGTTTGATCTTTGTGGAGGTATTTCTGTTCATGAAGGCATAGATTGCTATTATTTATTAATTGTTACAGTATGGCAGAAAAGCCCTAAACAATTATGGCCCCACTATACAAGCCAGTGATTCAGCACAAAACCATAATGTTGTTCTGTCCAATAGTTTTACAGTTCTTACTTTTCTGTTTTATAGAAGGGAACTAAAGGCAGGGCATGAAGATATATCTTTTTTAATGTCACATAGTAAGACACTGACAGAATCTGGAATTTAAGACCTTATTAATCTTAGTCCACTGCTGTAACCAGAACAGCAATTTCTTGCCTTGCAGTAGCTGATATTATTTACTTAGTGTAGCTAAGCCTTCTCGCTTGGTTGGTAAGAAACACTATTAAACTGTGGTATAAGAATACCATAAACCTAAAACAATTAACATTATATGCACTTGAGCAAAGACTTTTGTGGTTTTAATATTTAGAGGGTGTAAAGGCTATTTATTTTTTCTTTAAAGAAAAAACGAGTGTGCATGTTGTGTGCAAAAACTGTATTTTCTTGTGTTTTGCTTTTTCCCTCAAGGAATGAGCCAATTACTTCTCTCAAACAGAGCATGACATACTGGAGTAAATTTTAAGAAAAAAAAATTAGTCAAAGTTAAAATAAATTGTTATGGTAAAACAAAACAAAAGCCCTCTTTGAATTCAAGAAATTTGAAGTGAGACTGTAACGTGTCAAGAAGAAAATTACAAAACCAATTTTCTGTATTATAAATGATGCTGCTCTGCAAGCAAGAATTATGTAGATCTTTCTACTTCATTAGGATGCATTCACCTGTGAGATTATGGGATTCCCTGCAATCCAAACGAGGATATACCCTGCCACAGATGTCTGAAAAACAGAGCGGAAGAAATCTAAGCAAAATAATATTGATTTTTATTAAATTCAGAAGCAGGAAGCTTTCATTCTGCAGTTGGTTCACTCAGCACTCTTATACCTCACCAAGTTAAAATATTTGCTAACTTGTACAGTCACATATCTAACTACCTCCTTATTAAGATGAACAAGATCTGTTCTATGATAGCAGGTGGCAAATTAGTTTTTAACAATCTTGCCCACCAAAAAAGGAATTATTTCGGTGCCCTATTTAAAGGTTTTGTTTTAAACTGTTGTTTTTCATGCTGCTTTGGTTATTTTCCAAGCTTAATACTCCTTTTGTTAATTATGATCTGTGATTGCCAGATTAAAGGCAGCCGCTGGTTTGGACAAATTTTTTCAAGTAGGTATCCATTATAAGGGATTTGTCTCTCCCAGTTTTGTTATTCATAGGATATAAATGAACATTACAGTTGAATTAAAGCAGAATTATGGTTGCTCATAACAATCTCTGAATATTTTAAAACCTTTTTTCCTCAAAATTATTTAAATTTTTTAAAATTCTTCTAAAATTTCTTCATAGTCAGAGTACAGGTGCGTATCCAAAAACCTTATCTGCAAGAAGCAGACATGCACAGTGAAAATCAAGATGAAGAATAAAGGTTATTTTAATTTTTAAAATTTTTATGTATGATATAATTAGAAAGATAAATTAAAAAATACCAAATTTATGAAAAAAGGAAAAGCCAAATTTCTCTGGTTGAAAAACATTATTTTCTATAGAAAAGGAAATGAGGTCTGAGCTGCCTGAGCAAGTAACTGTTTTTGTACCAGACTAAGCTCTCTTGCAATGAAATTCTCAGATACCTAACTAAAAATTTAACTTTCGTATGGCCAACATCGAAGGAATGACAAAGTATGAGAGCTTACAAAAGGAGCATGTGTGTGTGTCTGTGTGTCTGTGATGGACATTGTGAGTGAGGAAATACTGACAGTTTCCAAAATAGGTAAATGTTTTTTGTTACGAAAAAAAGCTAAATTTTTTTTCAGAAAAAATTCCACCAAATATCAATGAAGATCAATCAAAGAATATAAATTTTTATGACTGTGGGTAAGTCTACTTGATGGGCTGCTCTTAAAAAGCTATTTTTGTTATGTACTGCTGACCTCTATTGGCTTATTCCCACTATATGCTGATGTTGTGGCGCTGCTTTTTTCCTCCCCTGGGAGATATGAGCTTATGTTTGATTTAATTTAGGAGGTTTTTTGGCAGAATGACAAAAAATTTGAGCATATATATGTGTGTGTGTGTGTGTGTGTCTGTGTGTGTCTGTGTGTGTGTGTTTCTTGTCATGCACAAGTACACCCATTAAGTTACTTTTCAGTCTCAGGTAAGCCAATGGAAAAGCCATTATCTTGCAATAGTGATTGGGTAGGGGCTTCTTGTGTCCATGAATTTATAAATATGCTTAAATGGTTTTATTGAGGTGCAGCCCTAGGTATAATACACTATAAAAATTAAAATAAACACCATAATTGCAGTTTTCCTTTGCCTCTGTTAGTCAAAAACTACTTTTGTTTTAGAAAGGATAGTTTGGCAAATCATCCAACTGTAGCATAGCCTAATTGGTTTTGAAGCCACAACATAAAATTTAAATTGGGGAAGATATTCATCTGTGTCAAATATTCTGTTTGTTCCCATATAGAAGTCAATGTCACAATGTCATTCTCTTTGCATTTGCTCTTACCAGTTTTTAAGTCTATTTCTGCTTGACGAGAAGCTCAGTATGACCTGGCAGTGTGCACTGGCAGCCCAGAAAGCCAAAGAGATCCTGGACTGCATCAAGTGAGGCCAGTATGTCAAGGTTTAGATTAGATATCAGGGAGAAATTCTTTCCTGTGATGGTGGCAAGACACTGGCTCAGGCTGTCCAGGGAAGTTGTGGCTGCCCCCATTCCTGGAAGTGTTCAAGGCCAGGTTGGGTGGGGCTTGGAGCAACCTGGTCTCATGGAAGGTGTCCCTGCCTATGGCAGGAGGGTGGAACAGCATGATCTTTGAGATCCCTTCCAACCCAAACCATTCTACAATTCTAGGGTTCACATCCTTTACGTCATCTTTCTGATATTTGTACACAGAGGCATCATTTTATTTGCTTTTGTAATAACAGTAATGTCTTGGATCAATTCATAGCCTAAAGCCACCTGCACTGACAAATACAAGTATTAAGACATTCTAGCTCATACTGAGCTTCCCTACCCCAGCCTCATCCCTAAGTTAAGACTTTTATAAGGCCATTCTTTTGATCTTTGAGAAGTGCAGATGGTAATGGAGGTTTAATTTCCAAGTTTGCTTTTATCAGAGAGAGTGCCTGTGGTTAGCTCTGTGACAGTGTACATAGCCCTGTGGAGTGCATGCAGTAGGCAAAGTGATGCTCAGTGTGCACTTTTTAGAACAAACCTTGGTTTGGAATTATCTTTGAAAGGATTATTTGCTTTAAAAATTAATTGTGAAAATTAATTTTTAAGCATCTCTAGGATTTTGCTGCTTAGAGTACTGTATTGTAATTTCAGATCTTAATGACTTTCCTGTGTGGAAAGGACAATTCAAGGAAATAAATGTCTAAGAAATAGGTTTTCACATCATGGCAGGGTGTGCATGGGTTATAAGTGTAGCCTGTAAGAGCATGATGATCCTCCATGTAAACATTCTGTAATCACTCAAACCAGTGGGAGCAGATGTAAGAAACAGGCTCCAATTGCTACATTAGGCTCAAAATTTCAGAGAATCAGGCACAAAATAGTTTGGGATTTTCTTATTTAGTTCTCTCCAGGGAAACATAGGAAACAGCACTGAGAGGATGAATAATAATGCTTAGGAAATGCCATGTCCCTTTGGGTAAATTATACAACACATGCCCAAATAGGGGATTTTTTGCCCTTATTCTGTCTAAGAGCTGCCAGAGAAAGACGGAGAAATTTCTAAACCCTTGGGATTCCTTCAGATCTTAAACTATCCCATTGTCATGTTGTACAGACCGTGCAGAGCATTCTGTTTGAAAAAGAAACTGCTGTTCTGGGTGTTTGCTACTGAAATTTCTATTGGGAAGAAGCAGTTGAAAGGTCAGTTGCACTTCCAGAGAAATGTTTCATATTTCTTGGCTTTCCTAGCAATCAAACCTTTGCCAGTGCCTACTAAGTCAAAAATATCCTGTTTGTAGCAAGCTGGATTTAACTGTATCAAAATTCTTTATAGACCATGATTATTAGTGCTCTTGCTATATCCTGAAGATTTTTCTAGCCCAGTAAGCTTGTGAAACTCTAATGATGGGGCTACTCACAGGGAAACCTTAGGTTTAGGCTTTGGGCATAATGGATAGCAAAGATCAGGAAGATTTGCTGTGGGTGAGGCAAGGCACAAGGTCTGGCACACAAAACATGCATGCAGCACATGGAGTCAGACAGGAGGAGCAGGGACAGGTGTGGATGAGGCAGAGAACAATGCTGAAAGAGACCCAGGACTTAGATCCAGGCTGAGGTGCTTTTTCAACTGAGACTGGTTTACCTGATTCTTACAAGAATTTTACAAATGAGATTTCTCAGTGTCTTGGTGACTGTACAGTTTCATAATGATAAATACCCCTGCATTGGTTTCAGAATAAGATCAAACCCAGTACTGAAAAACATCTGATAGGCTGGTACAGCTCAGCTTGCAGGTGGGGAGCAGTCTGTTTTAAAAGGCTCTACCCATTTTTTAGTGTTTCCTTGTGGAAAGGCAATGAGGCATCATACAACAGTATGGTGCTGTTAAGATACAGTTTTAGAAAGCCCTAACTGTAGTTGCCCTTCAAGCTTACATTCTTGTTTAGTTGTATTCCAGAAGTTTAGAAAAACTACTGTGCACTGAGTCTTTGTTAAGTCTTTGTCAGGAGTGTTTGATGTTTTAATCTTGTAGAGAACAGTGAGTGAATTGTGTTAATTAGCACTGCAGTTCCCCTGTCTCAGTGGTAGTAAGAATGTTTCTTAAGAAAAAGGCCTTTTATAAGGTATCTTTTATACATCTAAAATGTAAATTTATCCTCTTAAAATATTTGTAGTAGAGGGATTGTGTACTCACTCTGAGGTAGGTTTGTAAGGAGGACAGAGCCGTGTGGTATCTGCAGTGGCAATTGGCCACTGGTGAGAGGGGCAGAAAGCTCTTTGTGTTTCCCTGTGCCAGAGCAATGCAGCTCACAGCAGAGGCAGTCTGAGGAAAAGTCTTCTGCATTCTGTAGGATACAGTCTTGTGTATTTTTATACACAAGGATTGTGTACAAAATTGTACAAGAATGTACAGGATTAAGCTTTAAAGCATGTATTATAGCAATAGATTTGCATGAAGCTTAGAATTTAGAAATTCTGTCCCTTAGGCACCAAAGAAAAATCCCAGCGTTAAATAATAAAAGTCATCCTTTCCCAAGATCATCCACATTGTTTGGCATAGCACTAAACAAGTCCTGTGTGACAAGAGATGGGTAACTCTATGTTTTTTTGTTCAAACAGACTTTCACTCAAAGAAATTTCTGCCAGCATTGCCCCTCACACCAAGGGCACACGAGGCCCCTGAAAAGTTCCAGGGCTCCATGTGCTTGCTGCACTTTGTGGCTGTAGGGGCTGTTTTCCTCATGCTGCCAGAAGGCAACAAAAGTCTGATGTTTTCTTGAAAAAGCCCTGTTGTTCCAGAAATAGATTTAATGGCCATTTGTTTTCACACCTTCACAGTGCACATATCCTACATCCTTCTTCTTTCTACTTCATCTGGTCATGAGTTATTAAGTGTTGTCTGGGCAACAGTGGGTGACACATCCAGAAAGCAATTAATTAGCATTAAAAGTGCTGTTGTCAGAAGTACATCCATCTGACTGGGTAAGAACATTCGGTTTGTTTTATTTTTCGGTGCCATCAGTCTGATGGTTGTTTGCATCTAGTTTGAGTTGTAGGAAAGTGGCCATTTCCTTGGCAGTTTTCACAAAGACAAGAACAGTTGCAATGAAAGGCTGGCTATAAAGTAGTTATTCCTACAGGATTTCAGACTTTTGTCCTAAGTTTTAGGATAAGAGAAGCTTTACGTATTTGTTTTAACAGGCCTTTCATCTGTAATAACAATAACACCTAGCACTTTTCAGCTTCAAAATGCCTTACAAATGATAATTTCACAACACCCCAATGATACAGTAAGTATTTCATTTGCCCAAGGCAATGAAAGGAGTCACCATCAGCACTAGGATTAAAGTAACAAGAATGATATACATGGAGAGAAATATTTTTAGGAAAACTCTACAACAATTCTTTATTTCCTGTGGGTTCCTCTATTTTTTTTTTCATTTTCCAAAATACGCCTTTTAATGCTGAAGTGCTGAGAGCAGTAGAACAAAACTAAAGGAGAAGATTCCAGGTTTGGATTTGTTCATGGACTAGTCATCTTTCACAGTTCATTGTACATAGAGATTTGACACTTTTCTGTATGATTTCAGCATCAGTCCTAAATGACCAGACCAAGGTAAATGTGTTTTTTAGGGAGGTGAAAGGGAAATCCAGTGCTTGAGATTATTTGATGTACTGAAAACAATCTACATGTGCATGTCACAATCTACAAACAATCTACATCTGCATGTCCTTTAGTGAGTAGCCCAGGGTGTAAAAGTTAGAAAGGAGTTGCAATTCCATTTTCATTGTCCCAAATTTCCAGTTCTTGCTTTTATCTAGAGAGGGCAGCAAAGAGCTGCAGTTTGAAACTTCTGCAGCAGGTAACCTGCCCTTGCTGCTTTTTCTTTGATTGCAGCCTTAAAATAACTCATCATGAAGATCTTTTCAAAGTGTCTCTCGGTTTTCTGACTCCACGGTTTTTGGGGGTAGCTCTGTGTTATGAGACAGAATGGTCAGAATTAACAATTTGATCACAGGCAAGGGATGTTGGCAAATCAACAAGACAGTGCCTTGTAATCGCAACCTAAGCTCAGTTTATCAGTCTCAATGCCTCCAGGTAATTTGGTATATTAGAAACAGAATTTTTATTAAACCCCTGGAAACCTATTCCATGTCAAATGCATTGCCCTGAGGGAGCAGGCTGGATGTGTATCCCAGACAGACTTAGCAGACATTAAAGTAAAATTCACTGGTTTCATTGCTCTTCAAAAGGAAATCCTGCTCCCTCATGCACAAGCACTGCAGGAGCAGATGAACTGCTGGCAGAGGGGACAAGTCTTTAAAAGTGAAGGAAGGGAGGTCTGTGGGATCTGTGGGATTATTGGAGGGCAAATCCATGAACATCACATCATTAAAGAAAAAGGAGTGGATTTCAGGGGATTCAGCAGAGATGACTCCTTTGGAGCAGAGATGTAAGAACAGACATTACTCTGAAGTCCAGACACTTAAAGCATCTGAACTTTCCCTCCACTGTTCATTATTCCCAGCTGCCTGGCTTAGATACAAATTTTTGTCCTAAATGAGTTAGAGGAAATTTTGCCACTAATTTCAGGAAGACTGGCATCTGAGGTTTGCAGAAGTATCCTTACTGAATGTCCTGTGTTCCCCTGTGCTCATCTAGAGCATGGCTGGAAAATGTCATGTTCACAGCCACCCCTGATTACCAGCTTGCACATTTTGTGGTGTGTAACTATGCCTGTCAGCCTGAACAAGCCATGGTTTTATACCAGTGGTATTTTTCTCATTTTCTGGGATCTAAAGGTCTCTATTTTTACTGGAGTGTGCCATTCATGTACTGTGATTCTTTAGACAGGCAAAGTGCTGGCTCTGACCTCATGTGCTGAATAGAATTGATTTCCATAACATCCCTCTTGAAAGAAGGGATTTATATCATTTTTAAGTGGGAATTACCTGGC
>VWZP01010151.1:377517-524792 GCA_013396995.1 Dicaeum eximium
GGGGTGGTGGGGGGATCAGTGGGATGTTATTTATGTGTACAAATATCACATGGGTTGTACAGAAGGCAAAGTCAGACTGCTCAGCGACAGAGCAAAAGGCAACAGGCACAAAAAAAGAGAGGAAAATTCATTCATGCATAAAAAAATATTTTCTGTCGTTGCTTAAACTGTTGGGATGGATGGAAATTTGACATGGTTAGCTCAGAGATCTTCTGGAATCACCTCTCATGGAGATATCCAAGAGCTGTTCACAACCCAGAGCAAATGGTTGTAGGTGGCCTTGCTTTGAGCAGGGGGGTTGGGTGGGACGATATCTGGAGCTCCCTGCCTACCTCAACCATTCTGTGGTTCCCCAAATAGATCTTCTTGTCATCACCTGCTGGAAAACAGTCAACAGTTGTGCAAATACAGTTAAATCTGCATGAATATAAAAAATTATCATCCAGTGTAAATTACTTTGATTCTTTTCCTTAATAATCTCAATAAATTAATACATTCTTTTAAAAACAATTAGTACAGTATCTGTTTAAAAGATGATCTCCTTATCCTGCTGTCTGATTTCTGGAAAATATTTTTTCCTAATGTCTCCAATGCTGTATAAATTCCCTTTAAATATTCCATTTGATTATCTTCCTTCCATTATAAAACTTTTGAACTTTAAATGTCATTTGAAAGTCCTGAGCAGAAATAAAATATAAATTATGATGGAAATATGTCAAAGATATAAAGAAAATGGATATGCTTTTTCTCATTCTGTTTGTTTTATAAATGTTGTGACATTTTGACTGAGAAATAGAATACAGCTTTTACAGAACTGGATTTTTGGTAGTTGTAACTGGACATTCCCGAAAGTCAATGCATTAATTTCTTCCATCACTCTTACAGCCTCAGTGCTGTAGAGTGAGAACTTTCTTAGTCATGAAACAATACTAAAAATAATATTTTTTTTTTAAAACACCCTAACAACTCCCCCTGAAGCTATGTGGAACATTCAAAGAGTATCTGGCAGAGAGAAACAAAAACAATTTAGAAACAGCTACAGATGCTTTTCAAGTGAGGTCTTTAGTAATCTCATCTCATATTAATCATTCTTAGATATGGGGTCTATCATTTGCTAATAATGTCTACCAAACATTACTTTCTTACTCTTGGCAGCAGCCTTTTGAGTAATTGAAGGCTGTTTTCATGCTCTGTCTCTTCATTGGTTATCTTATTTTTAGACTAAACAGTCATGATTGTTTGTTGGTTTGGGGTTCCCCCCATCCGTCTGTTTATTCTATTGCTGCCATATGGACTCTGTCCAGTGGTTAATGTCCCTTGTGATGTGTGGACAGGCACCAATCATCCTCTCTGCCAGCCAGCAAAGACTGCTACAACAATTTATGGCTGCAGTTTTGAAGTATATGCAATTTTTTTTTTTTTTCCGAAAAAGGGTATTTCAAAGAGCTGTTCCCTATCTGACCTTTCTTATCTTGGATGCTTCTCAAGCCTTAAAGCAGGGAAGCAGATCCTGGCCCTTGTGGTGCCCTTGTTTATTTGTAGAGAGGAAAAGCTGCTCCTTTGTATTCCTATGGGGTTAATGTACTGTTTTAGACTGATTAATGGTGGTCACAGCTGTCCAGTTGTGACAATTTACCTGGGCTGAATGGACTGAAAGGAGATATGGCTGATTATGTCCTCCTGGTAAGATGTTTGCCCTCCCTCCAACAGCCTGAGACAGCTGACATATTTAACAAGTAGATGGTGGAACCATGGAAATACCTGTGCCCTTTCCTACTACCAATTCAATTATTTATTTTCCTCAAGAAAATAAGGAACTCTATAAGGAACTCTATTCTTCATTACAGACCATCTTCTTCCTTCAAATTCCCTCTTATGATCAACTTGAGTAAAAGCATTTTTTTAAAGTATACTTCCAGTTTGGTAAGATTTCATGATGCTCTTCAGGGTATTGGGAGTTTCTCCCAGCTTTCCTGAAAATTTACTTTCTGGTCTATTATCAAGGTTCTTGCTGCTTCTGGCAATTGTTACTTTTAGGAAAGGGAAAGGAGTAATGCTGCTTGGAGCAGCATACACTCATCCATAAATTTCTGTGTATAGAGAGAATGTACAGATCATCTGCCATCAGCCAAAGCTGTCCTTTCTTCATCATCCATATTTCTATCCCAAATACCCAAGCAGTATGACTGAGAGCATCTTATTTACATTAAAATCTATTACTGGATGTGGAAATTTCTGTTTTGCAAGGTGATAGGTAGATCCACCATTATATGCTGCTAAAGTTTTTCCATGTGCCTGCTTGATCTGTAGAGGCACAAAAGTGCCTGTATTGTTGCAGCTTGCTTGGAGAAGATGAACTGGGAGGGGGTTGCAGGTCACTGCCCCTCTGAGGTGCCTGAAATGGTGTGACACAGTTCTGCAGGGCAAGGGGGTAAGAAAAGGGACAAATCTGCTGCCTCTCTGGGCAGCCAGGTCAGCCTGATCTCATTGGCTCCATTCCTGAGATAGAAGAGCAAAGAAATTGTGTAGTAGTGAGAGAGAAGTAGCTGAACCTTAAACATAAACCTTTTTTACAGACCAGCCCTGGGAGCAAAATTCAAGCTCTGTATTGTAATGTTCTTAATTGGGAAACAGAAGACAAGTCAAGAAATGAGTGGGTTAGGTTTGCTAATATCAGTGTTTGTGTTGAAAGTGGTTTTTAAATTTTAGCTATTCACAGTTCTCTGTTTGTTTTGATTTGTTTGAAAATAGCTCAGTTTTAATGAATTAGAGCACCTTTGCCTAAAGGAAATCGTAACAGAGTGAAAAACTGTATTAAGAAAATCAGCTCAAACCTTCCTGTGTACTTATTCTTGCCATGCAGAATTAAAATTGAAGATTGAATTTAAACAATCCCAGAAGAAACTCAGAGACCTTAGAAAGATAACTTTTTGTTTTAATGAGTGCTATTTTTCATGTGATGTCTAAACTCTCTCAAAAAAATTGTTTTGACCCTTGTTCTGACAAAAAAATAGCTAAGGAACCAGAGGGGAACAGACGTTATGAAATAAAGATTACTTCAGTCAGATAATTTTTTTAACTTCCTTGTTTTATGCTGCATAAAGTACCAATAAATCTCACTCTAGGCTTTATGAGTCCTACTTTGTAGGTGACAGATCTCAGGCATTGATAGGTAGTCAAGGATTGGGGAAAATGAATGTCACAGAGATGTTTGGAGGAGACAATATGCCCTGATGACAAAACAACAACAAAAAAGCATTTGTCACTATCCAAGTTTAATACCTGCATATTTGGAGCCAGATATGATTTCCTGGCTTTCAAATACTTCTCTAGTACCACTGAGTTGCCAGCAATGTATTCTGGATGATTCTGCAAGTAAGTGTTTCCTGCAATGTCTTAATTATACCTTTTTTTTTTTCTTCTTGATGGGATTCCACAAAGCCACAAGAGTGCATTTTAAGATGAACTATTACAAGGAAAGAAAACAGTCACCAAAGCTTCCCTAGTGACTAATGTTGTGTAAATACTGTCATGGTACAGTTAGATTTATTTTTAATTATTAGGCCAGCCTGGGGAGGTGCTGTCAGAGAGCAGTGATAGCCTGTCCATTGCTCGTTTGAGCAGAACAAAGGGCTTGACTTGGAGCAAGTTGCAATGCAGACAGTGTTGCCTGAGTTTATTCTGCCTTCCTTGTTCTCAAGCAGCAGAAATGTAATCGAGAGCTGCAATGGAATTTAATGCTAGGGTAGATCCTGGTGGAGTTGTAACTTAGCTATATGTTTATTAAAAGAGTTTTTAAAATAAGAAATACATATTTCTTAAAAGTAGTTTTCCATTTTATTTTTTAATATGATTTTGACCATAGTTAGGAAATCATAATTCTGATCTATCAGAGGTGTTAGTCTCATTGATCTGTTTCCTCCTTTACTTTTTTTTTTTACTTCCTTTTCTTCTGAGAAGTGTCTCATTTTATTATACCTGATAAAATCTTAGGACCTTTTCCTGTACAGATTTGTTCATATTTTGTTGCTTTGGTTTTCAGAGGGGCTACACATATGGAAATACTGTTAAAACAGAATTGGAACGAGCTGATTTGGAATAAACAACTCACACAATACTTCTCCTAATGTATGGTCCTGCATACATTGTGTTGTCTTCTCTTACCCTTTACTATAAATGTTTTGTTTTATAAACCCACTTTTCAGTCCAACTCAGTGCTGCTGCTTTACAGAAGTAGATGTGCACTAAAGATGATGGTTATTTTTTCTGTTACAGAGTTGAGACACCTGCAATTTTAGGAGTTTATTCTGTTTGTTTGAAGGAAATAATGACACATGGGAGTAGCTTATGCTGAGGTGGATTGATATTTGGGGGCAGTAGTGGAATAATCTCACAAACTCAGAGACCAGTAAATAACCAGGATGTTACATCTGGAGTAGGACTCCATTCTTTGCCTATGGACACCTAATGCAATTTTAGATGTCCTGCAATATTGAGGTATTTGCAGAGCATATATTAACATGGCACAAGAGCTAAAGAAGACCTGTGCTGCTCTGGGTGTGCAGCTTGGTGTCCAAGTGTCCAAGAACCATGTAAAGTAGCCCCAGATGTCTTCTTTATTTTGGTAGGCAACAGAAAACTGGCCCTGCAGTCTAAGACAGCACAACAGTTTTGCAGTGGGAGCTGTGTCCCAGATGTTTTGCTGTCTTTATTTCATCTCTTTTTCCCTGCATATTTCCCCTTTATGGGTGGGTTTTGCTTGGTTGTTTTGGGGTTTTTTTGGTTTTTTTTCCCCGCACAAAAGTACTGACAGTCTGGAAGCCATTTGTAAGGGAATACTTTCAGACCATGTGAAACTTAAGCTAGTTTTGTGTATGCATTTATATATATAGATCATATTAGGTTTTAGGAGCCTAGGTGTGGACTCCTTAGCCTACAGGTTGGATGTCATACCCACACCCTTCCTGCAGAGGTGATGCACAGCTTTATGCAGGGTAGTTCTACACACTGAATAGTAGCAGTGTGTAGCAGTAGCAGCATGTGGTGACTTGAGGTGGGTGCTGAGATATTGGGACAGCCAAACTCATCTCGAGCTCATTGAATTCAGAGGATTAACTGTGTCATAAGCTGTATTTAGTGTCTAAAGGAGCTGTGCCGTATTGAAATCTCTGTCAGATGAAATCTCCAGCAGGCTTAAGTACATGCATTTGAAATGTTTAGGATCAACAGCAAACAAAAAATTATTCAGAACTTAATTCTTAGGGTCTTGATGAGGAATGAAGGTCATGGGACTGCACTGTATGATGTCAGTTTTTGGCCTTTTGTACTAGAAAGGAGGCATGGAAATCCTTGTGATCAGTCTGGTGCACACAAATAGTGCCCAACATCTGGATAGCAGAGCAGTTTTGAGTGGATAGAGAAAGACTGTAAACCCAGCAGGGACAGATAAGGAGAATTATTTTAACTGTACCTTTTGAACCAATTTGGAAGATCCTGGGGATTCAGGATGGAAACACAGCAAATATTGGCACTCACTCCTTGCAGAGAATCGGGGTATTCTTATAGTGTAAAAAAGATCTCTAAGCAGCTGTAAAAATGTTACAACTTAAAATTTTAATGTGTTTAATTGCAGGAAGTTCAAGGAAGGTTGAAAATGTCATGTACAACTTACATTTCATTCTTCCTAGGCAGGATTATCTAACTCATCACTGCAGCCATTTTAGTGTCAGCTCTAATCCCCTTGAGAGAAGTCAGTTCTCATTTTACAAAGGAACAGAATGGCAGAACGGCTAAAATACTTTTATTCAGAGGAATGGGTGAGAAGAATCTGTTTTCTGAGGCTCTGTATATATATAATAAAGGTATGTTCATAAAAGGACAAATGATCAAGGTAGCTTCCCCCTCCTCTGAGAGCCCCTTATCTGAGAAATGGTTACTGCATGTGCTCTTTTTGTCACTTGAGCTGATCTGCTGTCATGGGAAAAGGAAGATAGAGGGTGTTGGTTTAAACTTGAGTGGAATCTCCTGTTCATGTTTGGCAGTAAACACACATGTGGTGACTTGAGCTGACAGACAGTATCTTGGTTAATCTCAGTAACTGGATGGGCTTTCAGCCCAGAGAGATGAACTGAGCTGCCATCCCCTCGTCTGTCTGGGGAGCTGAGGATGCCTGTGAGAGCCCAAAGTGCAACCCCTGATTCCCAGCCAGTCTCCAGCCACCAAAGACCTTCCATATCCTTCTCAGTCTGAAAAAATCCTCAAAAGCTTTAATAAAGATATCAGTTTTCAGCATTTGAGATGGAAATGCCAGGGTATGTTGTTGATGAAGTCTTGAACTCAAAAGTCTTGCAGTTATCTCAGGGAAATGTAATGGAAATCAAAATACAGTCTAGAAAAAAAAACTGATCATGCTGTCCTAGAATCTGTTTTTATTATCTCTGATACTTCCTTCACTTTTAGTTGTGCATATAAGATGAATAAATCTATTTGCATTAACTACTTGATGCTGCCCTAGTACTGAGAACTGGAAATTATATGAGGAAATATTTCCTTATCTGCAAGTTAGATTAAATTAGGCCAGATTAGGCCATGTGTTCTGGTGTTTGTTCTTGTGATGCAATTGTATTTTCTGTGGAGACATTGTCACAATCTTTCTTCCCAGAAGGCATAACTGTTGAGAATCCTTTTTTTTATGAGACTTTTTTTGCATAACAGGTTAGAAATATAAAGGCAATGTCATGTGAAAAGCATGTGTGCATTAATACTGACATCTTTATCCTTTCTATTCCCATTTAGACTTCATTCACTGCTTTAGTCAAGAACCTTTTTAAGAGTCTACTGTTTCATGATTTTTGTTTGTATGAGAAAGTATTATTAAGCATTTACAGCAGGTAGGGGTCTTCTTGTTTGTCTTTTTTTTTCCTGACTGACATTGTAATGATAGAAAATTGTCAGCTATCCACAGTTTTTTATCTACAGCCATCTGTAAGTTTCCTTCTATTCAGAAAAGTTCTGAGAAAAATGGAAAGCAAATATTCATAGCAATTTGTTCAAATGAAAGTAAAACATATAATTTGAGCTCAGTCTTTCCTCTATTGTGATAATATTGTATAAGTGTTCTGGTGCAAAAGTTAAACATAGAGTTCTGCTCTTAAAATTTTTTAATTCTCGTTGAAAATTGCCTAGCCTGGAATTCCATTACTCATCCCATTACCTAACCTAAAGCAGAAGATGGGGACCTCCCTAGTTAACCTGTGCTGAATTACATGTCAGGAGCAGCCCATGATTCATCAAAATAGAATTGTGTTCCCAACGTGTGTCCTTAAGAGGCACCTCTACACTTACTCTTGTTTGCATTTAAATTTTAAGGGAAATGGAGATCACAGACAAAATCAGTATTTGGCATAGTTTGTATAGATGCAACTAGATGAGTAATAGGAATATCTTCTCTGGCTCCTATTGAAAAATTTGCGTTTATTCCTTAGGAGATTGGAAACATCTTAAGTGTGGCTGATTTGTTGTTGACATGGTTAATCTGATATCTCTTTAAATACCAAATAATTTGGCTGATATATTTTGTAAATTTAAAACAAATCTTTGCTATTTTATAAAGTATTAGAAAATAAGTGGTAGAAGTTAGTGGCATGTAAATATAATAAAAATAGTCATTATCACATAACAAAAAAGCCCCACACAACTATACATAAAATAGTTGGATATCAGTGCTCCTGGCTGTGGACAAGGATTGCAGAAAACAGCAAAATTCTTGCTCGCTTACCCTTAGGTTTAATTTTTATTACATGCAGAAATTAAGTGCCCAAAGTCTTGGTTTCTTACTTCCTTTCTCTTTCCCTGTCGTTATTTTTATCCTTATATTGCACCTCCCTTGGCTCTGTAATCCCCTGAAACATTTCGCAGTCCTGATTTTTCCATTCCAGCTCTCCATTTTTTCCTGTGCCCAGTCAGCTTTGTGTCCTTCATAATCTCTCCTGCTTTCATGCACGTGTTTATCTCTCTGCATCCCCTTATCTATTCCCTCTCAAATCTCCTTATCCCAGATCCCTTCCCTTGCTCATGCTGCAGTCTCCCCCTTGCTCTGATGATGCTCGTGGCTTTCAGCTCCCCATGTGCATGTCAGATTGCTTTTCCTCTGCCACAACTCTTTCTGCCCCACTTGGGTGTGAGCAGGGAAGCTCCAATGACTTGTGAGTATCAATGTAAAAATCCCTTTTTTGTCACTTCCTACCTGGTGACAAAACTGCTATGCCGTGAATCATTGCGGGAAGCTGAAGAAAGATCATTTTTGCTGCAAGAAATGCATATCACCCCTCTTTCAAACCCTGGTCCCTAAAACCTTTGATAAAAATCCTATTATTTTTATAGTAGGGGTATTGTTATTTCATTAACTAGCTGTAGATTGTAGAAGTTCATAAGGACACTAAAAGAGCATAGATCTTTTGGATTTAATCATTAAGTAGCCTGAAAAATCTCTGTCAGTACTTAGGAATAATATTCTTTGTCATGTACCACAGCTGTAGTTACAGATTTATGTGGAGTGGCCCCAGCAAGAGCTCCAACCCAGGATCCCCTTGCAGTCTTCCACCACTTCAGATACTGACGTAATTGTTGCCTCTCACACTCCCATTAGTTAATAGATATAAGTGACTTTTAACACAATAATGTGTCCTAGGCTTCTTGCTGATTTCTTGGTTTATTATACTAAGTATGTTGAGTCTATTCTTCTCCAGTTTTGGAGTGATTTGGGGGAGAACATGCTAAAACTGTGTAAGTTATGTGAAAGAAAGCTGGTGTTGAACTGGATGATCATTTGGCAGAGAGCATCTGCCATCGGTCAGGAAGAGTAGGATGCATTTACCAAATTTCAGTTTATTCTGAAATTAACATAGGAAAGCCACTGAGCTTTCAGGTGGGACTGGGTTCTGTCCTATGTTCTGGCAGTCAGGAGCAGATAAAAGGAGAGCTGAAATGTGCTTTTCTTTCCTGCCTTGTTCCTCCTCTCTTAGCCTCCTCCACAGAGAAGAGGCACCAACTGGGTGATACAGCAACAAGGAAGGGGAATTTGATTTCCTCCGATGCTTGAGAAAATGCTGCTGCTTCTTTCTTAATAGGAATCTCTGTTCTCTTAGAGATGAACAATTTAATGCACATGGGCACACTGATGGTTTATATAATGTACTTGGATGCTGGGTATCATTTCCATTGAATTCAGAGTCTATGCCGATGTAGATGTACAAATATCCTGTGTCCTGGGATGCCTTTGTAAATGAATTTTTCTTCCTTTTTTTTTTCTTTCTTTTGTCCTGTCTTCAGTAGCTGATTTGTGCTATTCAGCATCTGTTGCCTTTTATCACAGTGAATTTCAGCAATAGGCAGAGTGATTCCTGTCAGTTTATATATCATTTTTAGTGCAGTTATGGAAGAACCAGGAATGAAACACTATACAAATACTGTCAAGAGAAAAAAACCCCACCAAAACCAGAAAAAAACCTCAACCAACAAAGCAAACCACACTACTGCTGTGTGAAAAAATACGTGAAATATGTTAAGTTTCTGTTTCTTCTTTTGATAGTTTTAATCTGATGAGTAGTTATTCAGATTTACTGAATTTTACATGATAAAAATAAGTTATTTTATTTGTAAGACTATTCACCATTTTTCACAAATGGTCAAGACCCCATTGCATTTAATCAGCTTTTGAAAGAAAGTGAAAATTTTGTAGAGAAAAGACCAAATATGACATGAAGTTGCCACGAGTCAAGTGGATGGTTTAGACCTCCTTCACTCTTGTCAAAAGCTGAACAGTTGCTTTGAATTTTTTTGATCACTGAGATTCAGTAGGTGATTAGTGAAAACAACTTGTGAAAATTATCAACAGGAATATGATCAGCATTGGGTAAGCAAAAATTGAGTTACTGTACTAAATAACTTTCAGGTTTCTTTAGAATGAAAACTTCCTTCTTTTAACATTCAAGAAAATTGAAATTTTTCATTAAGACTTGGAGGTCCCAAAAGGATCAAGTAGTTAATTATTTAGTACGAGTTAGGTTATTTCATTAGCATCAAAAGGCTTATGAAACACAGCACACATGAGGAAGCTCAGTGAGCAGGACAGAGAAGCAAAGGCTCTGCTTCTGTTGTGCAGAGGTGTGTAGTGTTTGGAATATGCTGTAAGACTGAACTTGCAAGGTCCTCAAAGGAGATGCCAATGGGGAACGATACAGCCTTTGTGTTCTAGAGCCTTATTTCGTAGGAGTTAAAGCAGTATGCAAGGTTGATAAGACTAATGAGGTAATTAAGTGATTTATTTTTAATGGCCTCCTTCACAGAGACTGTGATCTGCCTCATGTTGAGGTACAGTAGGCAGTGTTACAGAAAAAAAAGGAAAGAATAAGATACAAGAGAACATGCTTGCACTGGCTAAAAACATTCAGGAAACAGGACAGGAATACGATTTTCATATTAGAGGTATTCAGTAGTAGATTTTTAAAAAAAACCTGTGGTTTCTTACCTGGTCATGAATCATCTGGAAAATTACAGTGAAACTTACTGATGATAGTAAATTATTCTGTAAAGACAAGCCAACTTGAAAAGCTGCCCTGAATAACTGAGAAATGCAATGGTAGAGGACAGGATGTTCAGTATTGAAAAAAAAAAATGCAAATGACAGAGAAACATTTCCTATATTTGGCTCCACAGTGAGCACTGGGATAGCACCATTCTGGTTTCTATGCCTATAAAACATCCGGGTTGCTTTGCTGCTTTTTTTTTTTTTTTTTTTTAATATTTTTGATAATTTAAGAGCTGAAGTTGCCAGCTGGTGGTTTTCCCTAAAATTAGTTTTAGTATGAGCACAGTATGTGCATTTTCTTTCACTGCTTTTGTAAAGGTACATTGCTAGTGGTACAAAACAGCCATAATTTGCTTTTGGATACTAGAACTACACAAAAAAATGAATGGGGCATATATCTACTATATAGACAGCTTTCCTTTTGTTGCTTTGGGCAATCATATAGTTAAGTGATAATGTTCCTGGAGCTTGAGTCCATGAAGTAATAAATGGCTTTTATAGTTTATTAAATGCTGAAGTGCAGCTGGAGCTACAAAAGCCGTCTCAAGCAGTAAGTATGTTATTACCATTATAGAAAGATAAAAGGAGAATATCAGGGGAACAGGAATTTTTAAAATTTTGAGGCAGGGATAAGAACAGAAAGGAAAATATTTCCATTAAAACTATTTATACTTATAATATCCCACCTTCAAAATTATACCTATAAAATCCCACCTCATTGTGGGATAGATATGAACCAATTCTGTCACTAACTTTTGCAATTTCAAACAAATCCAGATCCATAATATGTAACCGAACATTGATAAAATTATCTGTAAAATTTTGAAGCAATAGAGTAAAAAAAAAAAGTTAAATTTGAGCTGGTTTGCATCTGAATCGAGCTGCTCTTTTCTCAAAATAAAGCACTGAGAAGGAAGACCAGTGGGTTTTGCAGCAAGAGTAGTTTTGCACAATTCTCCTAAATCAATACGAGTACCAAGGTTTGCTGGTATTGGAAGCTACCTTGTTAATTTTTCTTTATAATCTCTGGCCTCCTAAGGCATGTCCCTGTCCCTGACAAATATCTGCTATTTTTATAGAAGGTTTGAAAAGGAAGCCACTGTGGAAAGGACGAGACTAAGTTCTTTCTGACTCTGTCTCTAGTTAAGCAGAGGAAAGTACTGCAGCAGCTGAGCACATCCATTCCTGGTTCAAACCCACAGCAGAAGTGGGGTTGCAGCTCCTTTTCTCAGGGTGTGGTACCAAACTTGATCAGGCCAGGGCTGAAGTGAGCAGAGGTTTCTCGTATGAGTGCTATAACGAGGACCCTGGTGACCAAGTGGTCATTCAGGAAAAAAATCTTGATGGATTATGCAAAAAATTTAATATCACTAAGCAGTTGTGCTTTAATCTGAGTGTCTGAGCTGATTAATTTTCTTGCCTTCTCTGACCCAGTGAAAGATATAAGAATGCATGATATAAATCAATCCACACTCGTGTTGAAAATTATCACAAACATGAAATAAATTTTCCCTAGTATTTACCTGAAAATCATATCTTCCCTTTTGAACCAGCTCTTCAGGATTGGGGAAGCAAATACTTCAGCACCTAAATGCATGAACTGAGTAGTAACACATTCTCTCTCCCAGTCCATTTCAGTCACTGTGATTATTTTATTCAGAAAAGCAGCTGAGTTTACACTGCAGTGCTAGCAGTTTAAAACTGTAGCCATTGACTGCTGGCACCTGAAGGAGTGATTTTATGTTGCATTTATCCTTGCAACCAGAGTCAAACCTCCAGCAACTATGGCCCAGTGTATGTGTCCCTAAATTTAAGATCTAAATATGAGTCAACAAATAGTGGGCTGAGCAGAACTGCTTCTTCATGGCATCTCCATGGCCTGAGATGTTTGATGATCTCCAGGACAACAGCTCTGGAGTCATCCATTTCAGATTAACAGACATGTCTGCTTTCCACATATTTTAAGACTCATGGAAAATGATTCAGGATTGAGAGCCCAATCTGTTCCCATAAAGTCAATGAAACTTCTGTAAGTGACATACATGGAAGCAGACCTGAGTCCAATACAAAAGCCTCCTGTCACTAGAAAAGCAAACTGAAAAAACTCAATTTAGCCAGGCATACTTTAGGTATTGTATTTTCAGATCAGGTTGTCTGCAAACACATGTTCCTAGTCTGTACCATAGTTTTAGCTTTAACTCTCCATTGAGCTTGAAATATATTTATTATAAATAATATTGGAAAGCAATTATTTTCACTAGACCTTGTATGTAGATCTCAAATGCATTAAGTGACAATTTTTGGCAGCTGTCTTTCTATAATGTAATCCTGATGAACAAAATCTCACAGGGACTGAATGTGAACCTTTTCCTGAATTACAGCTGTTGCATGTCTCTTTTTTTCAGCCATTTATCTAAATCTTTGCCTTGTTTCTTTAAGGAATTTTAAAGCCTTGGGAGGGAAGCAGCCTTTATATCACATTACTCTTTTTATATAGAAACTAGTACACGTTATCTTCTTTTGCCTTTGCTAAAGGCACAAGAGAAAAAACAGACCTGCACTTTTCTCATGTAAGTGTATTCTTCTGGCCAGCCCTTGAACAGTTCTTAGCTGAAAACTGTAACTTCATCAGGTAATTATAGCAGCATATATTCACCTAGGTGGGAAAGGTCTCAAGAGTCCATGTGCTCAAAGCAGAAGCAGCAATGAATTCAGAGCAGGTTGCTCAAGGCTTTGTCCAAATGGGTCTTGGAAAGTCCCAGAATGGGAACCTGCAGCCTCTGGGAATCCTGTTCCAGTGCTTAATTATCCTCACAGTGATTTTATTTTTTTCTTATACCCAGTAGGTTCCCTCTGTTTCAAGTCATGCCCATCACCTCTCTTCTGCACTTCAGTAGAGAGCTCTCTTCTTGATCACCCTTTTGATATTTATTGGAAGGATGAGGTAGCTGTCCCTGAAGCCTTCTCTGGACTTAAAAAGCCCCCATCCCTTAGACCACACTTGTGGAATTATATATGTTCTGTTATACCTACAGTGTCTTTAGCTACAAAGCACATAATTAATTGCATATTCTGCTGTGGTTTTCCTGATGTCAGATCATTTTTAGCATTATTTGTTACAAATTTGAATGTCTTGTCTCTCAACTAAGCAAATAACTAAGCAAACTGCTTATACCTATTAAAGATTAGTCATAGACAATGTCTGTCTGAAATTACTTGAACCCATAATTGCATTTTCAGTCAATAGAGTTCATCATGATTGTGTGTTTCTTTCAAAAAATTGAGATGCATACCTTTATACTTCATGTGTCTTAATCCCTAAAACATCAACCCTATAACCTGACGTGTCAGGTTCCTTCAGCTGCTTTCAAATAGACATTTTAATGTAGGATACATACAAACACATCCTTTTTGGAGCAGGACAAGAATTGAACATCTACCTGCTGAAACACACACCAGAGATTTTTTTTGTGCCAGTCCTGTGGTTGTCTTCAGAGACATCAGATCCACTGATCACAGGCAAAGGTAGCCCACACAATCCTTGCCTTCATGCTTTTATTACTTCCTAATTACCGGCTCTACCCAAATGAGGCACAAAAGATCTTTCATTACAAAATTACGAACAGAAATCTCAAGTGAAAGCCATGAGAATTTTAGTGTTCAAATTAATAGAGTGTGTATCACGTCAGTGCTTCAGCATGACAGCTCAGAGACTTCTGAGCAGGCTTTGTTCCTGTGGCACCTCCGTGAGCTGTTGGCTGCTGAAACAGTCACGTTCATGCTGTGGGACACATGTTTGAGGCTGAATTATGCCCCTTTTATCTCAGTTCCAAATATGTGGATGGACACTCATAGCTGCTTTATGACTTTGGTAGCTCTCCACGAGATTTTCATGTTCAGTTAAAGGGAGTGTAAACACAGCTGTTTACTTGTTTCCTACTCTTGCAACTGGAATTGAAGCAATGTAATGTTTTCACTTTTCAGAGAGTTACATGGTCATCCATTGCTGACATTTCAGCTAACGACATGAAACGCTCCTGTTCTAACCCATGTTCCACCAGAGTTGTTATGGTTTGCAGAATTTCAAAAACACAAAATTACAGTTTGTACTTTCTTGGTTTTTTTTTTCCCAATAGCTCAGTTTAAAATAAAAATGGACAACCACCCCCCCCCCCCCAACAAATCTAATGATCATGCTTATTTTTCACAGACTGCCATATGAGCAAAATAAGACTTTATATTTTGTTTTGTGTTTCACCCATGGATGCAGCTGTTCAGTAAGTGAGGCTGCTGTTGCTGAAAGTGAAGGTGTTTAGGGTAAATGGGATTTCATAAGCCACTGCATTTGAAGGCACAGGACCATTTGGGTTCCTGATTCATGGGAGCTGTAGGGAATCAACAGGCATATGAACAAGATTTTCCTAGTTGCCTGAAATATTTATAGACAGCCTACTATATCTGGAATATTTAAATTATTTAAGTGATACAGACCCTGTACAGTTCTAACATTAAGGTTATATGTTTCTGGTAAAATATATAATTTACATTTCTTTAAGGAATTGTGAAGTGTAGATTTGTAGCACTTGATGACCTTTGGCAATGCAGTATATAAACAGAAAATAATTCTCTGACTTGGGGCATGGATGAATCTTTTTTCTCCATTATTTAATCCAATGGTTACACAGTAGGTCATTCTGTCATTAGATGGTGTATTTCTGTCTGGTAAACAGAGATATGTTTAGTAGGGGTGTTGCTGACTGTGAGGAATGAGAAGTATTTCACCTGCTCCTGGCATTATTATTGATTATTTTTATTGTCCACAAAAGTGTGCTGAGCACTTGAAAGAACCATTTAAGCAATTTAATGTATTTTGTAGTGATCCAACAACCAGGGATTTTTTTACACATATATTTCTCTTTATGTTGATAATTTTACAAGATGTGCTGCCAGCAATTACCTACCAGCTCTTTGTGTCACCATCACGTGTGATGTGATGTGATTTTTCCTGCTGTCTTACAAGGGACGCTGAGATTCTGGCTTAAATTGTCACGGTGCTTTAGATCTTAGTGTGATAGTTGATTTGCATTTATTACAATATAAATGTGCATTCTGCCCATCCTTAGTCATGCCTGTACGTGTTAAACCTGTGGATGTAGCCAGAGAGAGAAGCTGAGGCCAACAGGTGCTCTTATGAGCCCACACTTGCTTGAGTTGTTTCAAAGGAGAATGAAAGTGCCTGGTTCTTTTTGCTCAAAGTTAGCTCTGGTTTTCTTGCAGGTGGTGAGGGTATGTGAGAGAAACAGCCCTGCAGGCACCCAGGGCAGTGCAGAAGGAGGGGCAGGAGGTGCTCCAGGGGCTGGAGCAGATTCCCCGGCAGCCCCTGGGGCAGCCCCTGGTGAGGCAGCTGTGCCCCTGCAGCCCAGGGAGGTCCATGGGGGAACAGAGATCCACCTGCAGCCCCTGGAGGACTCCAGCCTGGGGCAGGTGGGTGTCCAAGAGAGGCTGTGACCCCATGGGAAGCCTTGGCTGGAGCAGCTCTTCTGGCAGATTTTATGACCCCTGCATCCCATGGAAGGGACCCTCACTGGAGTAGTTCATGACTGACAGCCTGTGGGAAGAACTGACCCAGGAGAAGGTAATGGAGAATTGTTGCCTGTGGGAAGGACTCCCCTGGGAAGCAGGGGGGGAGTGAGAGGAGTCCTCCCCCTGGGAAGGAAACTGTGGCAGAGACAATGTGTGATGAACTGACCATACCCCCATTCCCCATCCCCCTGTGCTGCTGGGGAGGGGAGGCAGGGAATTCAGTGAGGTTCAGACCAGGAAAAATTGAAGGGTGGAGGGAAGGAATTTTTAAGATTGGGTTTTATTCCTCATTACCCTGTTCAGATTTGATTGGTAATAAATTAAACTCATTTCCCCGAGTCAGATTATTTTGCTGAGGATGGTAACTGGTGACCGATCTCTCTCTGACCATATCTCAGCCTATGAGCCTCTCGTCATATTTTCTCTCTGTCCAGCTGAGGAGAAGAGGCATAGAACAGCTTTAGTGGGCATTTGTTATCCAGGCAGGGTTAAACCACCACATCTTCATAGAATTTATGTTTGGACCAATCTCATTAACATTTTTTCTGCATAATTTGCGACAAGGGTTCATCATTATGTTGTTAAACCAAATGAGGATGCTTTTACATGTGGTATCAAATCTTACATCTTTAAGCAGCCATCCAGAATGTAAAAACCAGATGGACTGTCACCATCTCTTATCATTCCTAAGCAAACCTAAATCACATCTTCTAAATTAAAATGTAACTTTTTCTTTCATTTGCGTGGACTTGGAATGAAATGTAATAAAGGGCAAATACTGCTAGGTTTAGTAAGAATGAAACTTATACTGGGCATCCAAGTGGAGTGTTGGAAGCAGATCTTGTTAATCAGATTGAGAACATTATATTTGACATTGTGAAGGGATGCAGTAGCAAAAGACCATTAAGTGCTATTTGGAATAGAAGTGTGTCATTTCTATTTTTATATGAGTTTTTGGAATTGTATATGTACTAGGTCTAAACAAATTTAAACTGCAACGAATATGCTTCTGTATTTAAAAGGCAGTCAAAATTCATAAGATATGGAAACCAGCCTATTAATTTGAGACTGTTCCACTATGTAAAGAAAAAAACAAGAGAGAGAAAAAGGAGCTCAGTGAAGCATAACTGATTCCATTTATGTGCTGAAATAAAATCATGGTGATAAAGATTTGTTCAAACAGCAGCTCAGGGCAGATTGGAAGTTGTTTTAGAAACAAATATGTGGTTTTTAGTGCAGGTTTTTAATGGTAGAACTGTTATATTAATATTTTTCTTTTCAGTTAGAGAAAGACAGTGTGTGTTTATGAGTCCATGCATCCTCTTGGCATTTAACATCATTTCCCTGGAGGGGGGATTGCAGCAGTTTGTTTAAAAGATCTGAAATACAGACACAATATTTTTTGAATATTCAGAGAGTAGAGTTTGAGTGTATTTTTATAATAATAAAGATATCTTATAGTACTCTTTTTTGTAACACATCCAAGAGAGCTCTGCGAGGTTGTGAAACACAAATCTACCTACCTGGAGGCATTTATTTCAGCCCCTTGCCCACCTGGAGGTGAAATTAGTGCTTTGCAGCAGCATATGCCTGCATCAGAGAGAGACAGGGAAATTTCTTTTAAGATTATCTGCCTAAGATATGCTTTATTATTATTTTAATACCAAAGCTGTCCTCGAGTCTATCCAACTTGTGTAAAAATGTTAGGGGGTTGTTTTGATACCTAAATGTTCCACATGGTGTCACTTGCAGTGTGCAAGTGCTCTCAGAGCCCCCACTGTGCAGGCTCCTTCTTTTGAGCTGGGTTCAAAAGTGTTTGGAATTGGGAAATGAATCACACATGACTGAATTATTGCAGTAAATTCAAAAACCTCCTCTGACAGCAGTTCATTAATTGATTTGTCCGTAAAGAATCCTGCTGTGGAAATGGGGAGAGGTTTGACCCCAGTGGAAGGGAGCTGTGTAAAAGTGGCAAACACCCACGGGCTGTTGGCTCTGGTGCTGTGGTGATCAGCTCAGTGCTGAGCCCCAGCCCCATGGCACAAGCATCACCACTGCCCTCACAGCTGGGCAGGGTAGCATTTCCTAGAATTAATAATGGCTGCAGGAATGTTCTTCTGCATTTGGAGGGCAAAGACCTTTCCATAATAAAGCATCATTAGCTGTCAAATGCCCTTTTATTTTTTTCTGTATTTTGCTTCTGTCAGAAATAGAAGAAAAAAAAAAAAACCACCCTGTTGAAATCCATTAAATTAAAGCCTTGTATTTAAAAGGTCTTGAGATTAATTCCATTACTGAAGCTTACAGAATATCATTATTCAGCATTTTTTTACGGCCTATTCAAATTGCTGGGGCTTAGGAATTGTTTGCAATTACTTTCAAGTGTGAAGATTGCTCGGAGGGATTTGATGCTTCAGAAATAAATTGCTCCATATTTATTGCTATAAAGATAATCTTCCAAACATGAATTGATGCTGCTCTGACTTCCTGGGAGCTTAGCACTTCTACTGTAGAAAACCTTCCCAATCAACAAAAGAGGGAAGCTGCTGATTAGTTTGATTAAGATTTGCTACCTGAAAGCCTGAAGGACAGAGATGGTGTGATGTGACCGTAAGTACTTTGATATTCACAGAGAGTTAAAAAATCACATGGATGGTTGGTGGCTAGGAAATGCTTCTGAGCATTTAACAAAATAGGTTTTTTTAATTGTAAAACTATGCCAGATATATTTTTCACTAAACCAGTTTCTGTATGACTTTAGTAGGTCTAATGGTTGTAATTCCTCAACTGAGATGTAAGCTGCACTCTTACATTTGGTCAAGTTGGCTTCATGAAATTAAAAAAACAATTTTAAAAAATTGCTTAATGGAGAAAGAAAATTCTACTATGAATCTGCGGCTCCACTTTCTTGCAATTTTCTTTTGCCCCTCTTGTCTTGGAGATTCTTTTCACACAGGGATGAAACAAATGGTGGAAAATAAGATAATCTCATAAAAATAGTTCCTGCCTTCCTGTTGTTCCAGTCTTCAGGAGAGCAGATTGGTTTGGGCACCTGTTATACATAATACGTATTTAATATTTTTCTTTAAATAAATATGGTGATAAAGAGTTAATACATTATGAATTTTAGATGCTATAGGTGCTGAACAAACAAATTCAGAGATTGAATACAAGTCAAAAATGTCTGCAAGATGAATTGCTAAAGGGACAGGATCAGGATGCCTTGATCAAGATTGATAGTTTGTTGCATCTTAACTTTTCTAGACCTGCAGCATGGGGCTTATGAAGGCAGAGGTAGATAAAAAGAGTATATTTGGATGAAAATTTGTGGAAAAGTGGATCAAACCATTAAGCAGCAAACTTTTTAAAGAAAACAAAAAACAAACAGATTTGTGTTTCAAATTTATTTTCATTTTAAGTGGAAAAATGTAGCAGCCTTAGACAAGAAAAAAACCCTTAATGTTTTCAATTGGATGAATACATTATCTTTGAATGAGAAAATCGATGCATTGTTGATGTGCTTGGCAAAGATTTGTCCTCCTCAAGATTGCTCCTGATGGATTAATTTTCAGGACTGAGGTGCCATTTTTGGAGTAGCATGTGACATATTTTTGTAGTGCTTTCAAATTACTGAAATCACTGCCTTAGGAAACAGAAGAAAACCCAACATATTTCCTCTGAGTACAAATGTACAACATGTTCCTTTGCCTTTTAGGAGCTAAGCTTTGTCTTCCATTACAGATCTTTTTTATGGGCATGCTGAACTGAGTCACATGTGACATGACAGTCACATTTCTTACATGTGTGACAAAACCAAAGCCATATTAAAAACTTAATTATTTTGGTTTTTTTGAAGATGTGATCTAAATATTTTGAAATAAAACATACACATATTTCAGACCTGTAATTACATTATTGTCTAGTCAGTGTCTCTGTTAAACCTGAAAATATCTATTTCCATTCTTTGAAGGATATCATCCACTGCTACTGAAGTGAAAAGTGAGAATTCATTAGATTTCATTGGTGTTGGGGTGCCACTGGCAGTGAGAAAAGATGTTCTAGGATTGATAGCCTTCCTGCTTCTTGGTCATTTCAATTTAAACTTCAGAATCAGAAAAGATGAACCACATAAAAACCATTCATAATCAGAGAGTGTATTTCACTGCAGTTATTCAGCACAACAGAAGCACACATCACAATTTCATCTCTCTTGTTAAGATTTAGAAGCTGTTCCAGTGCTGAATAACCTCTAGAGGTGAATAAGCCACCAGCTTCTTTTCTTTTGTGAGTTCTGTAATCCAACTCCAGCCCATTTTAAATGTGGAAGTGATACTGGTGAAATGTAGGCTCCACAGTGACCTTGGGATCAGTTGTCTTTCATGTTGCTAGAAGGTTCCTCATTATTTAATAAAATCAGAAATTTTACATTAACTGTTTACATATTTTGTTAGATCAGATAGTGTCATTGGGTCTAAATGACAGGTTTTGATGTTCCTTTACCATGTCTTTGTATGCATTGTGCACATATTTTGCTCTGCACAAAGTCTTGATGGAAAAGCAGCTCGGCTTCCTGCCAACTTGAGACTGTAGTAAAAGAATTACAATGTCAGGTGATTTGGTTGCCCTGAGAAAACATCCTTTAAATATTTGTACCGCTTTATAAAAATTACCTGTTGTTGTCAAGCTGAGAAGATCAAAGAAGGAAAATGCAAGTATTAAATATAATACCTGTGACATTTACATACTCCATAAATCAATAATGAATTTTTGAGTTTGTGGGGCATATTTGGATGGTGTCCACAATAATAAAATATAGGGCTAAATCTATAGAAACCTTCTCTACTCTTAATCAAGTTCTTTAGTAAAGCCACTTTCATAATAGCCTTGGACCATGTTCTTTTCAGTAGAATAGAAATAATTCCAATTGATTAATTGATTACTAATTGAAGAAGTCCTATGTGATGTTCAGAGTAAATTTCAAAGCCTTCTAGAGCATAGCATGAAGTTCAGTCTGTTCTCTGGTCCCTGGAGCAGCTGGCAGAGTCTGGTTCACATCCCTACTGCTGTTCTCTTTTCCAGACACAGTGGCGGGGGCACTGCAGGAAAATTCATTATCTTATCCCTTACACTTTTTCCACTGGAAGATTTCTTCAATTCAGATTTTTTTTTTTCACAAATTTAATCCTTATTTTGAGGCTTGAGAAGATTTTCAAGTCAGTAATCTACACCTTCTTACATATGTTTGCAGGCAGCTTTAAGAGAGGTTTATACAATTCCCTGTGAGAATTTTCAGTTAAATTTTCATTCTGGTTTACTTTGTAATCCACTTTGTTCCCAAGATGCTAGGTTGCTATTTAAATATTAGAGCCACACATGTTTTTCTAAATGTCGACAGGAGCTGCTTCTAATACTTTTTTATAAATATCCTGGTCATCTGTGAGTGCTTTCCAGTACATGAAGGTCCCAACTAGTTAAACCAAAAGAGCTTGGTACACAAACACCGGGTTGTTGGGCATGCTCTGCTTTTCTGCTTAGAAATCAGTGGCATAAAAGGCAACACAAGGAACAAATACATGAGGAGCTGTAGTGTTCAGTGAGGTTTTCAAGGTGAGAGCAACAACCTGGAATTTCATATTGTGCTAAAGAAGGTGATGGGATTTATAATTTTGGCTCCATTCCAGCAGTGTACTTAAAGCCAAAGCACAGTCCCATTAGATAAATCTATTTATGGAGGTAGGTATATTTCCTCTTTAATAAATGCAAGCAATCATTAACAATAATAAAACTTGTGAGTAAACAGTAAGAAGAAAATGTAACAATTGTTTTGGTTGGTTGGTTGTTTTTTTGTTTTTGCTTGTTTGTTTGGGGGATTTTTGGTAATAACATCTAAACTTTGTCCACAAAAAAAAAAAAAAAACAAACTACACATTACATTCAGTCACATTATATCTCTGAAAATCAGATTCTTTTGGCACACAGAGGGCATATTGTTGGTCACATTCATGATTTCAGCTGCACCTTTTGATATACAGCTTTTATTAAAAAAACCCAAACAAGCAGAATTGTAAATTAAATTATTGAAATAATAAGAAAATTTAAGGCAGCATCCACAAGTGTATATACAGCTGTGGTAATTGGGAGTGGGGCTGTGGCTGAGCCCCATCCCTGATGGGTACAGCTGTGTCAGACAGTGACTGGTACTGAAGGCAATGAGCCAGGGAGTGCTATGGGGCACTGACCCACCCCAGAAGGGTGCAGAGGAAACACAGGTGGAATGCAGGTGAGATCCAGAGTTTAAAAGGTTGTACTGAAGAGCAATAAAGAAGAGCAGATGACTGAAGCCTTCTTTGGTGGTACTTGTGGTGTTATTGTCCCTCCAATATACAAGTAAGCTTATTTTTTTAAGACTAGAAACCCATTGATAGTTCCCCCCCTTCCACAGTGTCTTTTGAGAAACTGTTCTTGTGAGTTGTAAGTCATTGATGCATCATTTATTACAGGATCATGCAATTATTGATGAAAGTTCAGAAGATTAATGTCTAGAGGTTGAAATAAGCATGAAAAATTCTTATTCAACAGGCTGTGGAAAGAACAAAGAGATTATTTTATATAAAGGTAGAAGGAACTACAGGCAACTAAAGTTTTGACAATACATATTGTTGTGTTACCCTAAAAAATAAGTAAGAAGTGGCAGAGTATTATCTGTGCTTTGGATTTGAGTTCAGCCACGTACTGCCTATTACAGGACTGCTTTTAGGTTGCTGAACCATAATAATAGTTCCAAACATGACCCACTTGGGAGTTCAGAGTCTGTGGGGAAACTGTGCTTGGGGATTGGCAGAGAGCAGCAAGGCAGGAGGAGATGCATCAGAAGACCCAATAGAAAAGGAAAGAATTTCTTCAAGATAAGATGAAAGGCAAGGTTTAGCAGAGGTGGAGAAGAAAAGCAGGAGCCAAAACAGAGTGAGAAGGGAATTTGGAGTAAGGCTGGAAGATTCACAAACCTGGGGTAAGAGATGCAGAGGGCAAGGAAAAGCCAGGGGTGACAGAGCAGAGTTGTGTGCTGGGGATAGGCCAGGCTTACTGTGATCCCTAGCAGGGATCTGTTACTTCTCAGCACTACTGGAAATGAAAAATGTTCATCATCAGAACCAGATCAGTGCTGCTTGTTAATTCTGACAAAACTGAGTATTTTTGGATCTAAGTACAAGAGAAAAATCTGTCTCTGGCTGCTGCAGTGTGGGGCAAGAGTGGGAACACCTCCCTCTGTTCCCACTGCCCTGTCCCAGGCACACAGGCTGTTGCTGGTGGCAGTAATGACAGCAAGGTCACCACTGTGGGACAGTGCCATTGAGGAGAACTGACAGCCAGGACATCTCTTACTAGGACAGTCTGGCCGTGTGGACATCTACTTAGTTTGCCTCTGCCTGGAGCTGGCTTTATGTTCCTCTCTGGGTGGCAAGTCCACATAAAAAGGATGTCCTCTTACTGCCAGCCCCTACTCTTTCTTCTTGAGCAAGCTCTCTTAGCCTGGGTCATGTCCCTAAATAGCACCATAAGAATGGTTTTATTTGGTTTTGTTTTTCTTTTTTGGTTTTTTTTGTTTTGTTTTGTTTTTGGTTTTTTTTTTTTTAATACATGAAATTACTTACGGTTTTCTACCTCCTTTTTTTTCTCAGTGTCCCCAAACCCTTGTTTTCTCTGCAAAATTGTTGTCTCAGTCAGAGCAAGGGATAAGTGGTGATCACTGAAGGAGTAACTACTCAATATTTCTTTTTAACATCAGCCATATGGTAAGTCTGTGATCATTGCTGAGCTCGGTCAGGGGCTTAGAGATGCAAAGCTTCTTATGCCTTTGTTAGGCCAGCTGTTTCAATTGGGAGGCTGAATGTCAAGGATCTGTGGTGTTGAATTTATCTTAAAAAAAAAAATCTTACTATGTTGGGAAGGATTTAAAAAAACTGATTCTAATATGTGCTGAGGATTCTTACCTAAGAATTCTTACCAACTATCCAAGGCTAGCCAGAACATGACATTCCTTCTTTCTTATCCCTGTTGATGGTTTTCTCCTGTTCTTAATCATAATATAAACCATCCATGTCTTTTATTTTAACTGATTTTGGCAACCTCAGAGGGGAAACAAGAACATTTCATTTCCAATTTTAGTTTAAGCAGAGTTCAAAAGTTTCCATAACAGCTGGTGGTAATGCAAAAAACATTCTTTCATACTAGTTTAAAATAAACTTTCCAGCAATATCACAAAAGCAGTAGCATTTTAATAAAATTAATTAATGACAGTGCAATTACATGACAGATGTCTAGTAACTTCTCACTTTGCTGCAGATTGTAATCAGATGTGTTTTAAATGCACCTTATCAAACAACACTGTCCTTAAAGCTCTTCAGAACATTAATAAACTTCCTGGTGATGTCATTGCTGGGAGTGGGGAGGAAAAGGGTTATTACCTACAAGAATAAAGGAAAAAAGCTTGTATTTTTCAGATATACATAATGGTTTTACAGTGAGAATAGAGCTGGGTGCTGAGTTGGCTGTGGGTGTGTGCTGTGCTCCCAGCCAGAGCCTGCTCAGCTCTTGCTTTTGGCTTGCCCCAGAGTTTTCCTGGCAGCTGATTCCCACAGGAATCAGCCTCTCCCCCTCAGCTTAGGAGTTGTGTTAGAGCCAGAAGGCTTCCATGGGTATGTTAACCACAAAAGAATGGTCAGTGAAGGTGTGCACCCCTTCACCCTCACCTGCCCCCCCTGCAAACAGTGCTGGTGAACTGGTAATGGATGAGGAGGAGGTTGAGGTGTTCAACAACTTCTGTGCCTCAGTCTGCAATGGCAGTGGGGGTGCTGCTGGATGAGAGCCTGGACGTGACCTGGCCATGTGCAAAGTCAGTCGTGTCCCAGCCTGCATCCAAAGCAGTGTGGGCAGCTGGGCAGGAAGGGAATTCTGCCCCTCTGCTCTGCTGAGACCCCACCTGAGCTGCATCCAGCTCTGGGATCTCAGCACAGGAAGGACAGGGACCTGTTGGAGCGAGTCCCAAGGAAGGGCACTATGATTAAAGGGATGGAGCCTCTCCTATGAGGAAAGGCTGAGAGAATTGGGATTGTTGAGCCTGGAGAAGAGAAGGCTGCAGGGTGACCAAATTGAAACCTGAAGGAAACCTACAAGAAAAATGGAGAGGAACATTTTACATGGGCCTATAGTAACAGGACAAGGAGGAATGGCTTCAAACTGAAAGAATGTAGGCTTAGGTTAGCTTCTAGGAAGAAATATTTTGTTGTGAGGGTGGTGAGGCACTGGAACAGGTTGCCCAGGAAAGCTGTGGATACTCCATCTCTGGAAGTTGGAAGTTGGCCAAGGTTCAATGGTTCTCTGAGGTTCAATGGAACTCTGAACAACCTGGTCTCATGGAAGGTGTCCCTGCCCATGGCAGAGGGGGTTGGATGAGATGATCTTTATGGTGTCTTCCAACCCAAACCATTCTATGATTCTTCTGTGAATTTGTCAATCAAAAAGTCCTGTTCTTGAGTCCAAACCCCTAATTAGAAGTAATCAAATGGATCGTTCAAGACCAAAATTAGGGAGTCATTCCTGTTGCAGAGTCTGCACAGAGGGTTTTCTGCCCTCTGGAACAGGAGAAAGAGGAGTTGCAATCCAATAAACAGAGCTGCAGCATCAGCTACTCCTTATTGTAACTTTCCACAGTATCTCACAACACATGCTTCAATAACTGCTGGCAAGTATTGACTTTGGGAACACTAATCTCCCTTCCAGCTTGTTCATGGTACCAGAGCTGCTAGTAACAGTGTGTCAGCAGTTGTAGTTACTGCCTCCAGGTTAAGAGGCATTTTCCCATGCTCTGTAATTACTAGCCAAACACCAAAGAATTAACTCTGTCCATCTGACAGATTTGGTGATACTGTGTGATTACTCCCTCTGAAGCAATAACCATTCATTGACTGACTGGTTCCTGCAGGAAACTTGTTTTATAAGCACATTCAAACGCATTTAAGAACACAGGAATCTGAGGAGAGGCTCTACGGCCTTATAAAAGTAAAGCTGAGATGTAGCTTACACACTGACATTTTCAGAGCTTTGATTTCAGACACTGAATTTTACAGTCATCAAAGCAATCCATTCAGAAATGACAGAAAACATTCAGATAAACACAAAATCATCTGTTGCATAAATAAAGGTACAGAGGAAAAGAGATTAATTTGATAATGGAAGGAAACAAATAAAAAGCCTGTCTATAGAAGAAAGCTCAAATAAAAATGGAGTGATGGAGAGGTTCTCTCCAAATATCTGTTTATAATGTGCAGTCATTTCAGTTTAGCACCATGAGGAATGAAAAATATAAGCTGGACTCCAGGGCTTCAGGCCAAACCTAGTGTTGTGGTTGTCAGCAAATGGTGAAAATGCTGTCAATTAGCAAAAATCGTTCTCTGTCCTCTCACATCAAAGCGGTGATAATGTGCCCTCTGCTCACCTGGCAGCAGTAGGATGGGAGAAGGCAGCCTGCTGAGCTGTGTAACCCTGTGTAAAAGGGTGGAGAGGCTCCTGCTGATGGGAAAGGGCCAGGCACAGATGGGCACCCTGTGGAAGGGCAGAGGGGCTCCTGCACAGAGCTGTGGCCAGGTACCTACAGAGAAGGGGATGGGCTCAGCAGGGAATAGCACGAGCCAGGGGTCTGGAAAATGAGAAGACCTCATTTTTCTGCTTATTTATGTCACTGGGTGATGCAGTTAAGTCCTCCCCTCTGCTGAAGGAGTGAGTAAAAGGAGACTAGTGGATCCCATGTAGACATGAATGACTTTTCATTAGGCATTTAACATTTCAGGTAGTCAATCTGTCTTGGTTCTGAGACACAAAGGAGAGTGAGACATTAAGAAAATCAGATCCAGTACCAAAATATCTCCAATAATCATTTAGGAATCATAGATACAGAGGTACAACTTTTATTTTGTTTAGGAAAATGGCTTTACAGGCACTGAAGTGAAATCTGATCTTGATTATATTGCTATAAACTGGTAGTAGACATAGCTGAGAGCAGAAATAGATCAATAAAAGTCAGTCATAAAACTGAAAATAGAGAGAGGTATTAGGAGTTTGTTAAAGTGGAAAAGAATACGAACGTGGTGTGTGAGAGCCAAACCCTTTAGCTGGAGATTCAAATTTGGTTCTACTAATCACAAAGTGATCCTGCAGAGTCTCATGCTGCATGAGGGAAAGAAACTGAAGACTTGAAACTGGTCACCTTTTGCTTCAAACTGTGGTAAATGGGAAGCAATTTTTCATGATCTTGTTCTTTGAAGTTCTCAGCTCATTGAGTTCAACAATAAAAATGACATCAGCCGCATAAAGTTTAAAGTAGCGAATTGATTTTTAAGGTCAAACAGCCAAAGGCAAAAGTTCTCAGTAACATAAAAATGTTAAGCCATGGGGTTCTGGGTCTAAACGTTGCTGTAGATCATTTCCACTTGTAATGCAATGTGTATAGGACAAATCTATGTCTCGGTACATGTCTTGCTTTGAATTTCTCCACCACAAGTACATTAAAATCATTCATAGGTACTTAGAGCATCAGCATCTGAGTAAAAGCTCTGAATGGGAAAGAATTTTCTGAATCCTCTAAATCACTCTAAGTGAAAATTCTGTATTACTAAAAGGAAAACAGTTGCTAATAGATATTAAATAGTGAAATACACTATTTAAAAATGTAAGAGAAGACCTAGCTGATTAGGCAGTGCACAGCTGACAGTCCATGTCAGAAGTACTGCCCTGTCGTCACATCCTCGGCTGAATGCTTCTTTTAAATCAAAGTTCTGTGTTGTTAATTGCACTTTTTTGTTGTCCTTCTTGCAGTTTTTGTGAAGGTTTTCAGCCTTTCAGAGCAGAGCCTTTTTCTGCATAGCACAGTGCTGTGCTCTGCTCACTTGCCACAGCTGCTGGTACTGCAGTAGTGGAGAATTGTAATGCAGGTTGCATCTGCCTGTTCAGTACACTTGGAACTTAATAGAAAAATCAAAATATTTTGTTATTTGGAAATTTAAAAGACAATACTCAATTAAATTGGAGTTATCAGCAAAGCCTGAAATCACTGCTGATATTAGGAACTTAGGTATAAGTTTGCTTGCATTTTGCCTCTGAAATTTCACTGGTAATTTCAGGCTGCTGAGCAATGTTTAATTTGTTCTTCATATTTCTGGTTGGGAGCTTGTGTCTGTGTGTTTTGAAAAGCAATACTTTTGCACACTTGAGAGCATTTATGTGATAGAAAAGATTTCAATAGAATAAAATGTATCTCTTTAACCTCAGGATATGTTCTTCCTGCTGTTGCCAATGAATGAACTTGGGGAGAGCTGGGGTTTTCCTGAGAGTGTTGACAATATTATTCCATGTTTCTACTGCATGAGGGTGTTTTATACTTTCCCATTTCAAAATCCAGAAGTTGCTAGCCCTTTCTGCCATCAAGTTTTATTTTCAATCAGTGTATAGGGCTCCTGATTGTGGGGTTTAACAGTTTAGAAGATTATGGTTAGTTTGTATTTAATATTTCTTTGATATTGGAGAGTCAAGCAGAAAAGGACATGGTCTCACCTCTGTTGATACTTTAATGCAAAAGTGATAAAGTTATTTCCTTCTTACATCTGATGCTTTGTGAAATTTCAGTGGGAGGTTTGGGTCACTGTTCCTTTCAGCAATTGACAGTGTTGTAGTTACTAACTTTGATAAAACTGCCTGAGCTAGGGATGGCAGCAGTGAACAGGAATGTGCACCTTGCTTGTGTCCATCCCAGGCTTGATTTTAACCTTGCAGATTCTTTCTCTGTGTGGACAAACCTTGGAGGCCTCTCTGGAGATAATCAGGTGTGAGAAGTCTCATATAAAAATATGATAATAAGCTAAAGTAATGTGGAACACTTGGAGAAAAACCAGCATCAAAATTAAAACTAGTTCTAGCAGAAGATCAATGAAATTAAGGACTTTTAAAATGTATCCATTATTTTCCTCATTAAGCATGTCTAAAGTGTAGGTAAATAGTTACAAGGCAAAATGCCATATGAACCTTTTCCTTTATTTTTAATTCACACAATTTAAACACAGCCCCTACACAGGAGCACAGATAGTTCCAAAAGACAGTTACTCAGCTGGAGGAAACATTAATCTTTAAATATAAGGTGGTTCACTTTATATTCTGTTACGGATTATTTAGTGCTTTTCATATCCTATAGCTCAAAGAGTTTTACTAAGCAGTGAACTATGGTAGAGATGTGCCCTGAATGCAGAACTCCCCTGAACTACAGATACAAATGTATTAGAGTTATTTTTTGTGTCTGAATGCTGTCACTGGGATCTATACAAATGATGCATTGGGATGAGTCCTCTGCAAAATAGATGTTTGCTTTTATGGACTAACCAGAAAATGTGATTCCAGGAGTAATATTTGCAAAGAGGAGAGGTGTCTTTGAGATAAAGTTTTTTGCCACCCCATGAAAGCACAATTGAGTATGAGTGAAAAATGCAGGCAGAAAAAATATTAGTAAATACAAAGAATTATTCTACTTTTTGTTTTGGTTTTTGGGTTTTTTTTGTTTGTTTGTTTTTTTTTTTTAATTTCACCAACAGCTAGAATTCCACAAAATAAGCAGACACCAATTTTGCCATGCATTGCAGAAGTGTGTGAGAGGAGACAGTTCTTCCCAGAAGACCTTGCACTCTGCTTAGACAGGACAGGAAAAGGCAACTAAAAGATAAGAGCTGATGTTTCAAAGCAGATGAGTTACAGTTGTATAATAAATTAATGCTGAGCAGCTGTTGACCAGTGCATATTTTTAACCCCTTCAGTCATGAGGTCATAGTAATGTGCTTTATCATCCTTCACTGGAAAGGCAGGTGAGTCCTGGCCACTGGTGATACTTCCCTGGCTGCTCTGAAGTGACTTTGTTCACTGCCATGACTTGACATTGTTTGGTCATTTGCCTGCATCCTCAGTCATGCAGAGATTGGGGTGGTTTGCACCTTCTTTGATACTTGAATCTTCCTATTTCTATTCCTCTTTCCAGTATCTTGAACCCTCTTATCTTTCATGGAAATACCCTGTCTCTTGCTGTTTTTGTTGAAGCTTATGAGAAGATAGAGTCAGGATAGAATTTAGAAAGTAAAGAGAAATATTTTATGTGATATGATATATTATATTATATATCTACTGTGCTTCCTTTAAGTCTCATCCTTCTGTAGCACAACAGTGTAAGGGCAGCACTCTAAGACTCTGAGAATAGGAAAGAAGAAAGTTATCTTGTGTCTCCAGTCACGTGGTATGTTACAGCATTTCTGAATGGGTACCTTGGGCAGAGTGAGTATTTCAGTGCTTACTGCTCTTACTGGTTGTCACAGAAAGGAAGCAATCTGAAGGTTGTGTTTCAAAAAAAAAAGAAAGAAGTTTGGAGGATCACTGAAGTCAAGGTATAATAATTAACAGAACTAAAGTTTTTTCTTATTCTAGAAGAACAGAATCCCCATTTTTCTGTGTATCTCATGCTCATGTAAATGGTATTGTACAAAAAACCCAATTCAATTGATATAATAATTGGCCCAATTGATATCAGCAGCAGAAAACCACAAGAACATTGGCTTTTGGAAGAAATAGATTATGGTCTAAGTAGCTCACTTTTATCAGTTCTTTGTGTCCTGCTTCAGGCAACAATCTAGTGCCTTGTCCTTTGGCTTGAATGCTCAAATTTGGGTTTTGAGGGGGGTTTTATTTGTTTTGTTATATTTTTGCATCTGTGCAGAAAGGTTGCATCTCCTTCAGGCCTTGGGCAAAGTTAATTTTTTCTATGATTATTAGACTGTGTCTAGTTATTCAGTGCCTCTACTTATGACTCTGGAGTTACCTGATTTAAAAAGGCATTAAACTCTTTATTTCAATTAATCTTTTTTATTCTAAGGTAATGGATAATCTAGTAAGGAGAGCTATGAAACTTTGGCATAGATGCTCCAAGCAGATTGAATTGACCAGACCTATTTCTTTCAAAATCTTCCTGTTTTATTCTGGGCCACCAAGGGAGGTCGGCTCTGATGCCCTACATGATCTTCTGTGGTTGTGTTCTTTTGCTGTGGGGGTTTAATAGTCTCTCTGCTCTTTGCTATGGCTTGGTTAGTTCTTGCTAGAAGCATGCTAGAAGTACGTTATTATATTAAAAAAAAGAGAAAAATTGGTGGCCTGTTAACAGGGGGTCTTGGTTCAATGTGAAGCACTACTTTTTATGTAAGAAGAATGGCTATGGCTAAAGATACCAAGGTCTGTGTTCTGACCCTCACTCTCTAACAGCTTCTTCACAGCCCCAAGCAAGTCACTTTAACTTCATTCTCTGAGAACTGTGGATGATCATGAATACTTCAATATCAGTATGTGCTGTAACACAAAAATTCTGCTGGATAATCTACAAGGAGAAGGTAGCATGGCAAAGGAAAGACACATTATTAGCCATCAGTTAAAACCAAATGCAATTAAAATATCAATAAAATCATGTGTGTTTCAGAGAAATGTACCTTCTGAGTAGCTAGAAGAAAGCAGCAGGTGTTATATGCTGTCAGGAGTGGAGAATTAAAATGTCAAATGTGCTCTGCTTTGCCACAGTTCTTGATGCACTTGTGTGTTCCAGCCCTCGTGTTGCTTTTGTGTCCCTCTCTGGACTGGGAGTATCTGGCTCATGCTGGAGAGCCCAAGCCAGAACATCCTCCAGGGCTCCAGCTGTGCCCTCAGCTGTGCCAAAGGGAGGTGGGAATCATTTCCATGGGAAAGTCACATGTCGTGGAGAAATAGCGACTACCTCCCCAGTTTAAGCTCTTCCAGAGTTTAGCATGGGATTTCTCTCTTTAAAACCACTGAAGAGGTCTCAAACACTTTAGGATTGGAGCTATATTAGTTCAGCATTCTTTTGCCCTCAGGATTCTGGAGGGTAGAGGATTCTGTAGTATCTTATGTGTAGAAAGCCCAGGGTAGGTTTCTTTGCTGTTAACTGCTAAGGACCAGTCTCTGTGTGGAACAATTTCATCCATGTTCTTGCAGTGCATCTGGTATATTAGTTGCCAGAGAAATAAAACCTTCTGACTCTTCTCATGCATAACTTTTATTGCTGTTAATATTAAAAGTTTGCTAGCAGAGACAAAACTGCTGTCAGGAGTGGCATGGGGGCAGGGACGATGCTTTCCAGCTATGCCTGGCAGCTGTACAGGAAAACAACTGTGGGAGAAATCACCTATAAAACAAATGAAATGGCATTGATAAATACCATGGCAGTTATGTTGAACTTAGAAGTGGTAGTGAATGGGAAAATATGAAAGCTCATTTACTGAAATGCATGAATATTGTAGCCAAAAGGTGAGACCCTGTTTGTCGCTACTGTTACACATCAGTTCGTAACACAACACAGCAGGGCAATAATATTCCAGTCTTTGGTGTGCTGATTGCAGCACAGGGAAATAAAGTCTGTTGCTTTGCAACTTGTCAAACAGCTCTGTAAAGTGTGGAACTAATCTAATAGGTTATTTTTCTAACTGATAATGTGGCACAATTGATGGAAAAATATGTACATTTCTATAAATAAGCCTTCAGTCACCTTGGAAGAATATCTGTACAGGTGAAACCCTTATTTCTCTGGTTATCTGTGGTTTGGTGAAAAACTGTTTTCATGCAAGGGGCAGCAATCAGATCTTAAAGTACATAAGCAATCTCGTGTACCTGACTAACATTTAAAGCTGTCTTATGGAATCTGTTTCTTGCTTTGCTCTTAGCCATTTGAACTTTCCTGTTGTCAGGAAAATCTATAAAAAATGACAAGGGAATTCTGGTTTATACAGAAATTAACTTTGAGCTCTTCTGAGACAGTGGTCACAAGCAAAAACTAAACATTTCAGAATTGTTATTATTACTAATTCAGAAAGAACCAATGTCTGATGGTTTAGTGCACTTGATGTTCAACTCATCCAGCAAGATTCCAAAAACAAATCCCTGTTCCTGCAGCGCTGCAAAAATTATTCTCAAATAACTGGTTTCTGGATTGGGAGATAGGGTGTTTCTTAAGTTTCATGCTTATTTACCCAGTGGTGTGTTTTGGACAGCAAACTGAGTAGATCAGTGTTAGCTGCTGTTTGGTAGTGGTCTCTATGCAAACATGTCCAAGTTTCTGTGGTCTTCAGCTACTAAGACTGTTAAAGTATTTCTGCAGGGAACAAAACCTTGTAAGAAAGGGCTTCACCTTTGAGCCCCAGCAAGATATTTTCCCTTTCCCTGTTGTCTGAGTAAAGTATTGCTTGTTTTGTGGTTATCTACATCTATTTCTAATGCATTACCTGTTTTTCTGTATATTTAAAAATTTTTGCACTTTTTGGAGAGGACTTAAAATGGCTTTTTAAAATATTTTCGTGGCATTTATTTCTTAAGTAAGTGTTGGCCAAGGTATGGTCTGGGGAACATGTATTCTGTGAATGCCTAAATGAGTGTTGCACTGAGGTTTTAGGTAAAATTCTAGCCTTTATTACATATTTTTAAGAAATTACTTTCAAATCGCATTTGACATATCCTTCAATTCACAGCAGTTTGGGAGGTGACATCCAGTATGAAATATATACAGAGACCTCAGGTACTAGACTTACAATAAAACTGCTTTCCTGATTCCATGCTGTGCTTTAGAGAAGCTTTATGAAAATGCAGATATGAGGTCTTAATTTTCTTTCATGACTCTCTTTTGGTATTTGGAACTTCTTTTATCTAAATGTTCATCTGTTACAGTATTATTAAGTGACTTCCTATTCAGAAACTATATACAAGATTCACAAAAGGGCAAATAATTTATATTAAGAAGGCTATACCTTTCCCTGTAAATATCTGAAGGTACTGTTCAAATGGATAAAAATAAAAGCTATTTCTTAGCCATATTATGTTTTATTTAATATTTTTTCAATATGTCAAAGGCAACACTGCTATGTTTAAACGTAATTTAAGACTAAAATCTCACATTCACATTGTATGGTGCAGAATAAATCATATGTGGTGTATGCAAAATGGTTGGGTCTGAACAGTAAAGGCAACAGTTTTGCTGTTTGATTCCTGACATCTTTAAATATGAAAATAGATGTATAATTCTGCTTGGAAAAAACGCAGCAGGGACTGGTTAGACTGCTGCACACCTGTCAAGCTTTCAGCTGGAAGAGTTGGCAGGCTTCACCAAATGTCAGGGAGGGTGTCTGGGGGATTTTGGATCCCCTTTGTTGGCAGCTGTTACCTGATAACCTCTGTCACCAGCACCAGCTCAAGGGGCTGTGCAGGTTTTTACCAGCAAATTTGCCAAAGCACTAAGAAAGGGCAAAATTTACCTGCAATTATCCTGACAAAGCAGGTCCAGTCCAGAGAACCTGAGGCTAAAGCTGGTTATTCTCATGGACAAAAATTGAATCATGTGATATCCAGGGAGTTTGTTGTATAGTTACTCTTTTTAGATTTTGCAGTATGCTTTAATATCAGATATGACATCTTTTCTTTTTCTCTTCTGTGTTTCTGAGTGCATATAAAATCCCCAATATAAATATATGTGGACACAAAAATGTCAAAATAATGGAGCTGAACAGAGCTACAGGGATAGCCAAGGTCTCCTCTGTTAAAAAGATATATTTTGAATCGTCTTTGTTTCTGTGTCACAAAGGTTCACATCTGCCAAAGTGTATTATTAAATGTTTTTATGACCATGCTCAGACAATTTATACCAAATAAGTCTGATGAAAAAAAATTACTGAGCAAGACAGAACACTATGTAACTATGATAAGCAATAATTAATGTCTTTGCTAATTAAGAAATGGAGCAAGAAAATATTTCACTCATTTTTCTATAGTAATGAGTTTCTAATTTTTATTGAAACTGTATTACAGAAAACCAGTCCACTTCCTTTATCCTTCTGAAATATTTTATTTAAACCCTCTCATTTATTTAAAAGTAAAAGAAATTGTAAAACAAATTGATAGTTACATTGTCACAATCACAGGATTAGAAATATATTTAGAATAGGTAATTTGATAATAAAACAGTTATTGTGCCTCTTCACAAAGGCAAAAAGAGTTGCTAATAATAAGCATATAAAAAAGGTATGCTTAGAAAAATAAAAACTAAAATAATACCATTTTTAAGCAAAGAATGAGCTATGGTATCTTTTACTAGGTCCACTTTTGAAATGATATATACTTAATACACTTTACATAGCTTTAAGTTAGCTGCCCCAATATCCACCCCAAAATGAAATTGTTCATAGACAAATGAAGACCTTTGCGTCACCTGCAACTGGTAGCACTAAACAAAATCAGATTACATAAGGAAGAGAATGATTAACAGTCTGAAAAATATTCACTCAGTGCTGATGATCTCCCACTAAGAGTAGCCAAATAAGAGGGGTTTCACAGAAAAACAAAGTAAATGATCAGGGACTTTTAGGAAGCAATTCTCATGGGAAAAAATAGTGTCAGTAAGACTGAGATTGCTTTTCTTTTTTTTTTTTTAGAAAGACAAATAATAGTCAGTGTATATTGGAGTTGACCGAATAATATGAAAAATAACATACTGATCTTCAGAATTTTTGGTCATATTTAATTTCAGTTTTTTAAAAGACTGTGAAGATGTCCACATCAAGGCTTGTCCTAATCTCCACTGTTAGAAATAGATATTGGTCAAGTGTTACTGCACATAGGTATGATATGGGCTTCTTGCACCTGTTTCTGAAGCATCTTTTACTGTTAGGAGCAAGATACAGAGCCAACTAACAATTTGTGTAGTAACAGACTTGAATTTCCTTCTGATTATGATAAGCTCAAATCAGTCAGTGGCTCACTGCTGTCTCCAAACCAAGATTATCAATCTGTGAGCACTTTCAGTACCTATAATTTTGCATCCCCCATTCATAAAAATAAACCTGTTCAGTTGGATAATCTTAGTTTCAGTCTTTCTGATTCTCTAAGGAATTAATCTTGCTGTCCAAAGGATCCCTTTAGAAATGAGCTGAACTTTTTTCATTATTTAGTAGCTCAGTACAATGCACTTGAAATGCAGCAATGGCCATGAGTATTTTGAAGACTTCATCACTCTTTGTGTTAAGTTCCTCAGCAATGGGATCAGTGGATATTCTGGTTTTAGCTTGCATTGTAAAATGCCTTATGGGCATTGTATTATAGTAGGAAATAATATTAGTGTATTGTGATTCCCTATGGAAGAAAAGAAAGGAAAAAAAAATATTTTTTTTATTTTTGAAGTTGCAGTTTTCCCGTTGCTCACATGCTAGGGACTACCCTGGCAACGGAGGTAAACACTGAAGGTCCATCTATTGCCTGCTCCACAGCTCTGCACACAAACTGACTTCTGAGGTTCCTGCCCCTGGAGGCTCTAGCTCCTTTGATCACACCTACACACAGTTGCTTCTGAAATGCATCAGCTCCCCACTGTGTCAGTGGAAACAGAGGAGGGCAATTCCAGATGGAAATTCGTCTTACTGATCTCCCTGAGGAAGTTGCCATTTCTTTTGTTGTGTGTAGAGGCAATTTATGGTAATTATGATGTAATTATGTTCCCCTAATTTTAGATCTCTGCAGGCGTTTGTAGAGTCTGGTTGGTGTGGCATATACTGAAGCAGCTGCTTTAGGTTGAGATGAATCATGTCTAAAAATGCTCATTCCTCCCCATCTACTGTAGGGGAAATCTGTGTAACTACCTCTCAAGTAAGTGTCTCCGTTTTCTGTGTAGGAGAATAATTAGGCCATCACCATTTTCTGTGATGAAGGATGTAGTCTAAATTCTTCTCATAAGGGCTGCTTCACTTGGCCTAAACAATTAAGACCCACCAACTAAAGAAAAAGTATGTTAATGAACATTAATATTAAAAAAACCCCAACAAAACAGAAGGAAAATTTGATTGTCACGGTTGTTAATTAGCCATACCACCAAGGAACACTAGTTCTGGTTTCAGGAAGTGCTGAGCAAAAAGGTACAAGGACTGGAAGTCAGAGCTACCATCACAGATAAATGCCCTAAAACTAAGCCTTGCACTGTACCTGTCTTTTACCCAGCAAATATCTATGCAAAATGGAAATGAGGAATGATTCAAAGTTGCCTGCAGGGCCCCTGGAATACCTTAGACTTGTGCTTGGCAAACCATGCTAGTTGGGGCTGAAGCTGGATGGGTTTGAATCACCTTTTGCAGAAGAAGGATTTGAATGCATCTGTCCTCAGACATTTCTGAGCATATTCCTTAAAAGCTGAAAGGCAGAGAAGTACCACTGGGGAAACAATCACCATTCATTCCCTTCAGCAGTGTTTTGAAGGACAGTACTAATTTCCCCTGACTTCTGAAGGACCTGGCTCATGCTCCTACCTGCAAATGTTGCACCAGGTGCCACCGTGCCTGGATGGGGTTCCTGCAGGTTGTAAAGAGTCACTGGACATTTTAGAAGTTTCTTGGATGCAAGCTTGCTGAGTTTTTTCTTCCATGGGAAAGCTTCTTTTTCTCTGCAGATTTTAAATCTTTGTGTGTGTGTTTCAAGGACAAAATGCATTCCTTTGCCTGTTTCACTATATGGGAGATGTGGTTTTCTTTTCTCAACCTATGATATAAAGAATTGCTATCTCTCTGACTTTGTAAACATTTTCTGGCTTCTAGCCCTTTCGGTATGGAGCTGGAAGAAGCAAGATGTTGGCTCTGTGCCTGGGCAGAAATAGCCCAAATCCTTCTGAACAATGGAGTCATTTTAATAAATAATATAAACCTTCTGATACTGGAGTCGAGGGTGCTGATTCACCCTCACCGGGGCTCCAACAGCAACAATTGGTGACCCCTGAGACGTGGGGCAACAGCAGAGTACAGGCTGGTTTTGAGGTAGGGGTTTCCTGTTCCTGTTTTTGTGGAATTTCACATGCAGCAGATCTATTGCAACTGCTTTTTATTTTGTGCAATCAAACTCTTCTCTGCCTTGCCATCAGCCTCTCTCAGTGTTGTGGATTCTGTCTGGGAAATGGGAACAGTCTCTGTGTTGCTTGGTTCCTTTAGTGCTGAACCTTTCCAGCCCTCTTCCTGTATGGCAGACCTCTTGAACCATAAAGGAAATACCTTCTGTCAGCTCACAGAAGCATTTCAATCTCAGCTGAAAGCCTGAAGGTTATTAAAATAAATGGAAACAGAGTATGCATATGTGCAATTTACTTTTTCACAGCACAAAAGACAGCTCTAAATGTTTCTTCCTTATATTCTTTTAATTACTTAGTGTGCTCCCTGTGTGAGATCTTTCATCTTTCAGGCATGTAGTCTACCCTCAAAGTAAATGATAGAGCACACTATATTCTATGCAATAGTGCTGATGCTATAGCAGAAAATCATTAAAAAATAAATAAGTAAACCCAGACACTTCCAATGCACCAATGCACTTGACAAAAAAAGTAGCATAATTTTAGTCTGTTCAAAAGTAAGCTTGATAGTAAGATCTTATAATCATATATAACTTTTCATTTTCAACAATCTATATGTGGTCTGTAAAGAGACAATGAGCTCATGTGCCACCTTCAAACAAGCAATGAGACACAGTGAGAGAGTAGGAATCACCTGGCCAAAACCAAACTTTTCCAGACACTGGAATTAATTCCTTATTACTTCTTGATGATTTTTGCCCTTTGTTTAATCTGAATGAGTGGACTAATAAAGTAGCACATCAGTTTTAAATGCTGCCATTCTGCTTTTTTGATGGCCAGTTTGCCATGTGAATAAGTGTATTTTCATAAGCAGACATTACCATTGAATTTTTTAATGCTAAAGTTTATCATAATAAAAATATGCATGCTGTTGTCACACAGGTGTTAAATTAGATACTTTCATTTATTGGTGGAATGAACCAAACAGTAATAAAACCCAGAAAGAATCAAGGATAACACTAAAGATTAAGCTAAAAATTTCAGATGCTTTAGTAATTGAATAATGTAAATTTTAAGTTACTTTTTTTAAAATTGAAAGCTTTTTTTTTTTAAGAATTCTCCTACTAAATTTTTCTGTATTTCCAAAGGGAATTGCAGTCTGTCATACTTCATGTGTGAAGTATGCAATTACAAATTGATATGCAGCTATGAAATTTAGGCACACATAAAACCAGGTAATATCTAATATCTGTGCTGTCTTTATTTCACTTTTCTTTGAAACATCTAGATTAGCTACAGCCAGCAGTTCACTTGGATTAAATGAACTTGACCTCCAAAAGCAACCCCATTTTTTGATGTCTGGAAAGAATTATTTTAATTTTTTAATTACTATTTTTCTCATTAATAAGCTTTCATTATGCATGCAGCATAAGAAAAAAAAAATCATTCTTTAAAGTGCTTGTTGAAGCTTCTATATATTTTCTATATAGCCTGAATGAAGAAAGAAGGAAAATAAATTAATTCTGTCTAGAAGCATTTGTAGTTTGTGATCATTTACTGGTTTTCTCAGAAATCATTGTAATTATGGTGTCGTTTGTAACAGAACATGAAAAAATATCTCTTCATTAGCTGGTACAAATTTCAGGCTGCACAGACCCTTGTAAATGTAGTTTACAATCAATCACCCATGAATCCTCATATTTTGCTAGCAAGTGTTATGAGGCTGTACAGAAAAAAACCCCAAACAATCTTTCTCAGGTCTTTTGGGACCTGTCAGGGTAAACATTTTGGTATTTATAACACAGACTGTGTAACTTCCTGAGCCACACTGAAAGACATGATTGGCCATCCAGTGGGTTAAAATTATGTTAATTTTTATTACCTTTTGAAAAAGTGCTTTGCAAAGACTCATTCTTCTGCACTGAACAAAAGTGACTGGTTTTTATACTAAACATACTTTATTCAAATGGAAATTTAGAACATAAGAAGCTGATAAAACTTAACTCTAAATAGTGTGTATATTGTTAAGACCTGAACATTTGCTGTGTGCAATTTTGTTTTTCTCTCTGTAAAGAACAATGGTAAAATGTTGGCCTGTGACTTGGGTTAGAGGACACATGAGTCACCAACATGCCACGAGAATATCCAGTTGTCAAATCAAATTTGTCATTTGTGTTAGCAGACTTGTTTAAGTAGCAATAATTATTTCACATTGGACTTTAGACAGTTAGGTCAAAACTTCATTTAAAAATGGAGAAAAAATAAACTGCCCTTCTATGCAGTGCCCACACTACTCCAGGTCTTACCTCAAACTTGTGTCTTGGTGAGAGAAATCACAGTTTCAAAGTAAGCCTCTCCAAACTGTCTCTTGCAATTTCTAAGTCTTATGACTACGTGGCAGGTCCTTGAGTGGTGTAAATCACAATGAGAAATCACATCTTGAAAGTTGTCTGCTTCTGCACAATTTACTGCTACAAAAACAATTCAAATTTCTTAAATTTGAAAAAAAAATTGTAATATCCAATCTACACTCAATTTCTTGTGAAAATGTCTTGGAAAAACCTCTTCTTGCAGGCTTCATGCTGTACTGCCCAGTTATGTTACCAATTTAAGAACAGTTCATGGTACCTATATTGAGTTTTTCTTTTTGAAATGTGCATTACCCATATTTTCCAATTCCTGTTCCCTACTTATGCGGCATCTGTGCAGTTTGGTTGACTTTAGTGGAATTATTTTTAATAAAGAATGGACTGTCCTGGGTGCAAACTGTGGGAGTTCATGGATCTTTGTGATAGAATTTAAGTGACACTTTTCCAGCTCTGCACAAACCTTGGAAAATATAATATTGTCAGCAGAATATCTTCTGGGAGGAGTGAGGCATCCTATTAAGAGGACCTTCCTTCCTGGAAAAAAAATCACTGGTAGAAATCTGAACAAGCACAAAGCTTTCTGCTTCTTCTTAATGACAGGATGATGGTGAGGAATGTCTGCTGCTCTGTACTGGGAAGCAATTAATTGTGTAAATGGGACCATGGAATAAAATTAGCGTGTTGGTAATGTGTTGGGGAAAAAGCAAGAAAGGAAAGTCACTCATAAACAAGTGATTGAAGTAGAAGGTCTTACAGATACAACATAAGAAGTTACTGAAAAATCTCAGTAGGTCTGTCTTCCTTTTGCAAGACCAAGCTTCATTAGATTTCTTATTTTCATATTCATTAAAGGCTTTAAGTAGTTTCAGGCTGAGAACAGTAATGTTCACATTTTAGGCCCCTGATCCCAAGAGGGGAATCTGAGGACAGGGTTAAGGAGCCAAATTGTGTAAGAAGGATGTGTAAGAAGGAAGTATGAGAAGGAAAGAACTACTTCAAGTGGTCATTATTTTAATCTCTAAAAGGTGAAAGATGAAGGTGTGGATGAGGCACACATGAGTAAGGGGGTTTTATTCTCATCTAATTTCTAGATTTAGATGTAGTTTGGTCAGAATCTCAGGGTCCTCTGCTCAGCCATACCCACACTGGTCATTAAACAAATGTATATATTGTCATTAAACAAATGTACCGTTTTCCAACCATGAAGTCAAGAATCTCATTTGGGTGTTTTTTGAACCTAAAGTCTGAGGTATGTTACATCTTTTTCTTGCATTGGGCTCAAAGCACAGCAGATGCAGTCACTGAGAGAACAAGGACCTGTTCGTGGTTTAACGTGGTCCTTTGTAGTGTGAGGTGTAGGTGTTGTAGCACCAGCTGGAAAAAGGGACACCAGGAGAAGGGTCAAGTGATATTAGCATGAATCAGTCAGAAATGGAATTGATATGTTTCAGCTCCATTCACAGGACCCTCTGTTTTCTGCATTAATGCATAGTCTCATATTTCTGTCTGACTTGGAAATTCTTTGCGTAGTCATTAATTTTTTTGACATTTTAAGGAAGTTACCAGTGTTTTCTGCTTGTGCTTAAAATTAAGGTTTTTTGTAAGGTGTTCAGTTAAAAATGCTTCCTGTGTTAAGTACTTGCTGAAAGAAGGGATTAGAATGTAGTTAAGCATTGCACAGGTCATGCTGTGCACCCATAAAACATAAAGGATATAAATAAAAAGGCTAATATAAAGGATATAGCTATTGTGGGTGTTTGACTGTTCAGAAAGTAGAAAGCAACAAATCAGGCAAGGATTTTAGTAAATCTTCAACAGGTTTTCTCTGTGCTGATATGTACAGCAATCTGAATAAGTCTTCCTAGTGCAGCAGACCATGAACTGAAGTTGTTCCTATTAACTTAACTCACCATACTCCTGCCAGAAGCACACTGCAATAATCACAGATCCATAGAATGGTTTGGGTTGGAAGGGAAATTAAAGATCATGTCATTCCAATCCCCCTGCCATGGGAAGGGACACTTTTCACTTGACCAGTTTCCTCAAAGCCCTGTCCAGCCTGGCCTTGAACACTCCCTGGGAATGGGGAGTCCACAACTTCTCTGGGCAGCCCACAGTTCCCAGTGCCTCACCACCCTCACAGGAAAGAATTTCTTCCTTATCTCTAATCTACATCCACCCTGTTCCCTGAGCCTTCTCTCCTCCAGGCTGAGCAGCCCAAGCCTCTGAGCCTGTTTTCAAAGCAGAGGAGCTCCAGCCCTTGGATCCTCTCATGCCCCTCCACTGGGCTCGTTTCGGCAGCTCCGTGTCCCTCCTATGCTGGGGGCCCCTGAGCCACGGGCAGCTCTGAAAATAGCTTTGGAACAAAGGAACTGTGTTTGAGTCATACATGGGTCACTACAGAAGCACTTTTAAAACATGTTACCGTCTAATGGCAGCAGTGTAGAACACCTTGATGTAAAAGTAGTTCTTCCTGCCAGAAACTTCTGTAGAAAAAAACTGGGTTTAAGATTTGAAGAAGAGGTTAGAAGTTAAGGAACTGGAGACAGGACTTACTAGAACCCATACATATTTTATTTCTTTTAATACCTTACTTTTCACCCCACCAAAATGGCTTCTAATGGATTCTCAAGTCTCTAGAGATGATTTTTAAAATTATTTTTTGATAGAATAAAGTGCATCCATATGTCTGCTTTATTGAATGTTCCTAGTGCTCTCTGGAAAATAGCACTTCTGTTGACAGCAATACATTTTTGCCTTATGGGTTTTTTTTTTCAATTAAACATTTTGGAAGACCAGTCCATACAGATTTAGCCTTAAATTCTGATTCTGGTTGCACTCTATACAATGTGCAGATTTGACATTTCAATAAACGCCTGAAAAGAATGAATAAAAAGATCCTAGTTCCTATGTCACTTCATCAATGTTGTGTCCTTATCAGATAAGGAATCAAAGTGATATCCTTAGTACAATACAAGAAAAACTTTATAAGCTTGGTCACTTCCCATATGGTATTGTAAAATGAAGTTTAAAATTAAGGTTGATGGATACTTTAGCAAAATTTTGTAGATAGTTTGGCTAGGTAGTTAACTGCCCCAGCATGAAATCTAATTAAGAATTATGCCAAAATGTTAGGGGTGGAGGGAAGTGCATGGGAAGCAGTGACAATGCTGTTGGTGGACAGTTTGCAGGTGGACTGCAGGCAGTTTTCTGAGACACTGTGTTCCAAATGCTCGTGTCATGTTTTCCTGCATCAGTCTAGGATATTTTTTTTCTCCTCTTTCTCCTTTATGAATCAACTCTTCTTTTACCCTCTCTACAATCATGTCTACATTGTTAGTCACTGTATGAACTGCCAAGGGAGACAAAATTACTAGTTCAGACTGGATATCTGATTCTTAGATAGCTAAAGATGAATCATATTTGTTCTATGGTACCATTTAATTTATTCCCAGTAAGTGAGGAATGGAAAATGAGTGGAGCTGTGAGAGTCATGAATCTTTCAGCTTCAGTGGTTTGGGTGCTTTCAGCTTTAATTTTCATGTTCCAGTATCTGTAGCATTAATTCCCTGACAATTCAAAACAGCAGCAGAGAGGCCTTTAAGAAATTAAAATCTGAAAGCAAATGAAAGCAAGCAGTGTATGATGGTGAAAATGGATGAGGAGTAAGGACCTCTGTAAGAATTGTGAGTAGCCCAGGTGGTGCCCCAGGGTACCTGAGGGCAGCCAGGCATGGCCAGTTCTCTCCCTTTGTGGCCTGTTTGGAGTTTGCAAGTTCAGAAGATCAGACACAAGTATTTTCTTGAAAAAAAAAAAAAAATCTTCAGTTTCACAACCAACCTAAAGGGATTTTGAAGGGAGTCTGAAATTTTTACCCTTGCAGATACTAGACACATAGAGTTCTGCTTCATAGTATTAATAGAGAAGTGAAAGACAAGAAGTATAGGAAGGGGGATAAAAAACAAATGGCTAACAAGTTAAATATAAAGAATTTGACTTAGTGGCATTCCTTTCCTCTGTCACTGTAATTCCCTTGTTTTATAAGTACATTCAGTATTATGCAGTGTAAGAGCTACAGTGCTGCCTTTTGTTGGGAGAAAAGAGTATGGGAGAAGCAAATCAACTGATGAGAATAAGTGCTAACAACATAATACCTCTACTTTCATGCAGTTGAATCTATGAGTTTGTTAAACATTTTTTTCCTTGAAAATCAAGGACTTTATTTCTGTAATTACAGTAAAAATCCTGTTGGAAGAAATCCCAAGTATTTTGCAAGACTCATCAACACATTTTTAAAAGTCCTTCTCTAACAGTGCAGCAATTTGACTTGTGTTGAAGTGTAGCATGCTGGGGCTAAAACCTACTGACATGAAAACACCACTGAGGTATTTTTCTGCAAAGATGTTTATGTGCAAATCGCAAGTGGTGAAGCACAGCAGCAGATTAGATGTGAAATTTGATCATTTTCTGTAGGTATGTAGACTCAGAATTTCCAAACACAGTAAATTTAGCAGTTGCCTGATCCAGAATGCAACTTCATAAATATGCTGGTTTTACAGATGTGTTTTAAATGGTGGTTTAAAAGGCTGAGGTTGCTGAATGATCTTCTAAGACAGAACCTCAGCAGGAATTTATTAGCCAGCCTTGGAGGTGTGTGCTTAAACTGAGTCCAGTCTATGAACAGGATGACAGCATTATTCTGATTGACCTTTGGCACGTAAAATCCAAGTAGTTTTTTCGACCACCTAATAACAATGGAAAGAGAACAAGGCTTTATTTTAAATGTGGATATACTTTACCAGATACTTCAGCTTTCTGGTGCATCTAACATTTTTAAGATAGCCTAAATATTGAATAAAGAGCTCTACTGGGCTTTTTATAGACTTTTATCACCTGTTAGATGTTTGTTCTTCAAGGAAAAAGTCAATCATACTACTGTGAGGTAAGAGAAGTTCCACCACTTCTCAGCTCCTCTCTTCCACCCCCAATGCATCGACAGCAGCTGGTGTCTGAAATGAATCTGTTCCAGGAAGCCCTGGTTAAACAATTGTTTTCAAAGTCTAATGCCAGCTCTAGGACCACCATTTGTGAAATCACACTTTTCAGAAGAAGCCTGGTACACATTTTACTGATACTCTGTATCTTTCAATGAAATTTCCTGTAAAGGAATGTTTTATTCCAAGAAAAGCATCTTCCAAAATAACTTTTGAAGGAATATATTACATTGGAGTAAATTGGCAATTGTTACCAAATAAAAACACTCTTTATACACAAACTTAAATCTCTTTTAAAACAAGGATTGTAACGTTTTTAATTAGTTAAAGCAAAGAAGATGTATTTACTTTTTCTTTCTTGAGACTTTTAAATGCAACAGCTGGAAATAAAGTTTGGTACTTCCTCTCTTAGGCATACCAGTGCTGGAAACAAACAAACAATAATTCCTTGTTGAGAAACAAGCTCAAAAATTCCTAAAACATCTGTCTCTCTTATAAGATTTTCTGAGGGAATTATTTTTGAACTATTATTATTTTGAATTATTATGAACCTTTTTCTAAGGTTCATATTTCTTGGAGAAAGAATCTGTCAAAATGCTTGTTTTAAAATGCAGACAATTATTTACACCTAAGAGTATGTTGTGTTGTATCTAGTTTGGAATGTAAATATTAATATACCAGTCACAAAGGATTGAACTTGTTTATGAAGGTCGGGGCAAAAATTGATTTATTTTGCACTGAAACTTCTGGAGGATGGAGGAAGGCATCTTGAGGCCTTGAGTGATGAAAAATTTTAGCCACAGTGCTTGCAAGCAAGACAAGCTCACGTAGCTATACAAAAAAGCTGGAGTATCATGAATTTTACATGTCCTGTTTTGCCATAGAAATCAGCTCAGAGAAGTGACATTTTGGTTGGGCAGGTCAGCAGCCTGTCAGAAGCAGGAAGACATCAGAGCACCTGTTTACCCTAGAAGAGCTTGGTTATGAAAATGGTCTTAGTTACAGAAAAGGTGTGAGTAATGTACCATACCCATCATTATAGAAATGTGCCATAGCTTAGGGCGTGATCTTGGAAAAGCAGAGAAAGGTTATTGTTACAGTAATCTGAGAGAATTTGAGAGAAAACTAAGAATTATCATGTTGGATAATCAATTATCTGCTCTGTGGACACTGCTTGCTATATCTTCCATTTTTGAGGAACTTAGATCTACTGGAAAATAAACATGAAAATGAAATTATATTATTCATCAGAATAATTATCTCATTATTTTGTCCTGCTCATCAGCAATATATATTTTCCTCTGTTAGTGCAGCAGCTTTTTAGCCATCAACAGAGTGCTTTGGGGAGAGGGAGTGGCAGCAACCTAGCTGCAATAAGAATTGCCTTAGCTAAAGGAGTGGTGTAAAGAACATCCCTCGAGTGCAAGAAGAATCTTAATGTCAGACAATTAAGCCTTCAGAAGCAGTGAAATGCCAGTTATTATGACATTATTAACTATTGAATAGTGTTAACTGTCCCTTGTGCATGGGTATCTCCTGCTATTCGTTAATGGTATAATTACTTATAGTTCATCACTCGATATTGTATAACGTCTCATATCTGCAGCATCAGACCTGTCTCTGTTATTAAATGTGGGCAACAACAGAAAAAAATGTTAGTAATGAAAAGGAGATCATTTCCTATTGGCCTTCCCATGTGTGTACAACTGAAAGTAAGATTTTAAATATTTTTATTCTCATTTAAATTGGTTCAAATATCTATTAGAGAAAAAAAAAACAACAAACAAAAAAATTAGGGATGGGGAATTTCAGTGATTGGCACATCTGAAAATATTTTTTTCTCATCAAATTGCTATTTCTTATTTTCCTAAATTTCAAAGATTTAAGAAAACGTTTTTTCAGTACTAACAATAAATGTGAATCTACCATAGCATCTTTGTGCTGTAAAATTCAGTTTCTTTTGCATAAGCCACTTCACCATTTAGGGACATCAGTATCTATAAACTTTAGGCAAGTAGGTGACAATTATGAAATTATATGAGTAAATGCAAATTAGAATTTTTAGACATATTTGTGCAGAAAATTGCAACTTCAATTTTCATACAGGAAATAATGTTTAAGACTTTGTTGTTATTTCTTGCAAGCATTTTTCTGTTTGTTTTAAAATACTCCAGCTTTTCTTCTACTGTTTTATCTTGCAGTGCCAAATTTATCTAGGCCCAAATCAAAAAGACTGTATATAGCTATCCACGTCCTGTTTCAGCTGAAATCATAGTAAATACATTTCCCTTTTCAAATAGCCCTTAGAGCATATTTCTTACTGGTCACCTGTGCCATTGAATGCCATGGTTGATGGTTTTAATAAAATAGTCCTATTCTTGTATTATAATTTTCCTATTTCTCCTAAATATTTGTATTGAATCCTCTCTTTCTCTGTGTCTTGTGACAGCCTATTTTTTTACTATTAAAAGCTTTCTTGTTCTGATACTGAAATACTCTCAAATTCTGTCACCCCTGTGAAGAAATGAGAGGCTTTTCAGAAGAGCCATGCGTTCATTTCTGTTGGTTCAAACAGATTTCTGTTGATTCAAACTGAAGGAAACACAAATTTCCTTCAGTTCCAGCAGTGGTACAGTCATGGGTCCTCTGTGGCTCTTGGTGAGGCAGTGAGGGGTTTATGTCTAGCTCTGCTCTTATCTTTATGTGTGATGTAGACAAATTAGAAATCAGCTGCAGGGGAAAATCATCCAAGAGGATATAAAACCAGAGAAATTTGTTACCTCAGTTTGTTCAGCTCAACATTAACGGGGGGAGGGGGAGGGGGGGAAGAAAAAAAAAAGAAAAAGAACAGGAAAAAGAAGAGGACAAAGGAGAAAGAAAGTAGTTTAATTTGTAACATAAACTTTTTTTCATGGAGCAGTTACTGGTGTTTCATTATTGAAGGGAGAGAAGGGTAAGCCAAGGACTGGAAACAGAAGTCAGAGACAATCAAATTAAAATTAAGGCATACATTTTCAAGAGTAAGGCCAATGAAATCACCGCAGAAAGAGGGAAGGGTCTCCAGCCTTTCTCATCTTCAAGCCTGTAGATGTTTCTGGAAACAGCTCTAGCAACATGAATTAATAGGCTTAGTACAGGGGTTGCTGTACTGGTTCAAATAGCATATCCTGCAACATGTGGGAGGTAAGACTAAAGGATCTAAAGGATTTTTTCTAACCTTGAACATCAAGCATTAATATCTGTAATCTTAAAATATAACTGCATACTTTTGCTCATGTTTGGGGTGGTTTTTGATCTTTCCAAATCAGCAGCCACCAAATGACAGATATGGCTGCTCTGTGTTATGCTTTTACATTCCCCACATTTTTCATGAAGAAATTCAGAACATGTAATTTGTCGTAAAACAGAAAAGAAGGACTCTTAAGACTTCCTCATACTCAGTTCCAGGTTTAGAGGCATAAATATTGCTCAGTGACATTTTTCTAACCCAATCACTGTTTCAGTAGCTTTTGGCAGCCTGGCTAGTTGGAACCTGAAACTCTGAATAAATTATTTCTAATATCCAGAAGTTTTCAGTAACATTTTTTCCTTGTTTGTGGTGTACTAGTTGGCGCTATCCCAAAATTCATCTTTTTAAACGTTGTCTTGTTCTACTTTTGGCATAGATTAATACAGGCATTAATATTAATAATTATAATGATGAAGATGATGATGATGATGATGATGATGATGAAAGTAGCAGTACTGAAAGTAGCAGTAGTAATGAGTACCTTTTTGACTACTTGTTAGGACAACAGGTAACCATTATGCTTCCAGAAGTGAAGCAAAAACAAGACACATAGCCTAAATTAATATAGCATGAAAAAGAAAGAATTTCTAGCATGAGAAACCTATTTGCAGTGAGAAATTAGTTTTATACTTGAGTTCATCCTTCAGATCAGTATCACAAGATGCAGGCTGGATTCATTATGGTTGAAGATAAACCAGAAAGTGGCCAGCTCTGAGAAGCCCACCTTGAGTACATGGGCCTAGACTAGCTGATACTTTTTAGGAGATGCTGTAGTGCTGGCAGCATCCTCAGAAGTTAGCTTTCCTCTTGGTTTTCCTTGATGTATGGCATTCCTTTGTTGTTGAAATATCTCCAACCAAAGAAAGTTGTTATTTTCCTACACTGACTATTCCCTTTCTGAATAAGGGCATCTGCCAGCTCTTCTTTGACAACTGGTGAATTAGTACATCTTTTATATGTTCCTTAAGAACAAAACCCAGATCCCCTTTTCGTGGTGTCTTTGGTCTTTTGCTGATTAAAAGATGCCTCCAGACTGCAGTACAGTACAGACTGCTCTATTTAATTTTCTTTGAAATGTCTCTCCTCCGTTTGTTTAATTAAAGCACCAAAAATCAGGTGCCTTTGTGGAATACATCTGAATTCACCTCAGGAATAAGATCATAGCTTCAACTGAAGTCAGTCTCTAAACAGCCAGCCATGGGTGCTCTGCTCCAAGCTTCAACCAACATCACACATTCATGACTTTTTGAAATGTTTTGATTTTTTTCTTTTTGCCAGGATGAACATGATTTTCTCTTCCCTCACTGTCTCAGTTAAACCAAGAGAGTTCCCTGCTCTAGATGTTCTCCCTCAGGAGTTCACTATTTTGATGTAGAAGCTAGTTCTGAATCTGAGTAAACTGACATTCTGACACCATTGCAACTTGTTATTTGTGCAAAAGAAATCTAATCACTAGCAGGGGGTCTTAATTATTTTTTGTTTATAATGTTCTTTGACTGCAAGCAAAAATATTTCTTCCTCAGTATTATAGAGTCTGAAGGTCCTTAGGGTGGTTGGCTTGTGCTATTCTGATGTAGAGACCTATAGATATTTCCTTTTTTATGAGGCATTTCTTGAGATCTGACATCTATTGCAAGAAAAGAGGTATAAAGATACAGATGTATTAGGTTAATGCAGATTTTTACAGAGCCAATACTTGCTTGTTTGGGACATCAAGAGCCTTGGCCCTGTGGGGTTCACTTGTCTGAGGACTCAGCATGGCTGGCAGGGCCAGTAGGATCTGCTCTCTATTTTAGTGATCCCCAAGCTGCACTTTTTTTTTTCAGTTATCCATACAGTTTCTGGGAACTTCACACTGAGCAAGTCCAGTGCAATCTTTAAGTTCTTCTCTCATGTAAACTAACCAGTTTTGGGGCATCACTTGGCAGCTCAAGGAGCCTTCAGAAGCAACCTCAACATTCAAATTGAACCCTTAGCACATTTTAGTCTGAAGGGACTCCTGAAACAAAAAGCATCCTTCCTAATGTGCAGCGGATGATATGTTTTATTTATTGCATGAAATATGCATTTTAAAGTCATTGTTTCATCCTGTGCCATCATCCTTTGCCTGTCTTCCTAAAGCAAAAGAGACACTTGCAGAGACCCTAAATGTAACCATCTGGTTTTTTCTGCTCTGACACCTTATACCCCAAAATCTGAATGCAGACATACACTGGCATTAGCATTATTTGAGCTTGTTAGAATAGGATTAGTAAACAATCTGACTTGCACACTAGCATTGTTCTAAATATGAGGCCCAAGTTCACCAGTATTTGTCCAAGAGGCCTCACAGTAGTGTTTCAAAATGGATAAAGGTAAAATACTTCAAGCCAAGTACTGAAATTATTCTGTTGCCTTTCAGTCTTCATGTGTATAGAAGAGAATACGTGAGATGAACAGAAATTTTCTTTACTAAAGCTGCACAAGCGTCCAAGAATCTGGTCTTTTATTGTTTTAATTTCCTTTTTTATTGCAGTCTTAGAGAAACAGGAAATTTTTACTAGCTTCCTGATTTAAAACCATAAATCTCTCCATTATACCTGCATGCTAGTTTAATACTGTCAAGCATGTTAAAAATAGAAAAACATAAATTGACTGCTGGCATTTCTTATATGGTGTAAAATTTACTTACAGTATATTGGGCCTGTAGCATTAAATGAAGGAAATGGCACTGGGAAAGTACAGGTCTAATATTTTATGGGGTATGCATCAAAATCTCAGCAGAGAAAGGCAGGTGAAATTACAGGCACATCCTGCTTGATAATGTTCATGTTTGAAGCTCTTTTAATGGCTTTGTACCATATGCAGATGGGTATTGACCTTAACATGCACAGATAAAACTGGAAATGTGTAACTATTAATCCACACCTCAGTGGCTTGCCAAATTCTTCATTGCCCCATGATTTTAGCCCTTTGGTTTTCTGTTTTAATTAAGTAACAACAGTGAAAATGTAATAAATTCTGTGCAAAACGACTAAGCATACTCCTGAACTACAGACTGTATTGATTTTAGTCCAGTAGATCATAGCCATGGAGACAATGTGCCTAAAGGGTAACAAAGTGAACCTGCAGCTCTGTCATCTCATTTTTGTCTCCTGATGTGACACCTTTCTGCTCCTGGGGATGCAGAGTGAGTGATTTTAGCCCAGCTGTAATTGTGTGTTTTGTTCTGTGGCTCAGCAAACTGGGTATTAGAGAAATGCAGCAGCAGTCTCTTCCCCAGAGGTTGAGGGCTCTGCAGGCACAGTGCATGATCGTGCTGGAGTACCCACCATCTGCCTGCCTACAGCTCCTGGGAGCAGCAGCATTCCATTTCTCTCTTGAAACATATTATGTAAGCACACATATTTTTCACAATCTAATTTTGCACAATACACCGTGTCTCTCTTGGTCATTTGCGTTTTCCAGCAGTGCTAATTAAATCAGCACAAGGGGACTCAGCTAACTGAGACTGTCCAGAATGAAACAGCCTCTTCATGCACCGAGCAGCTGGTTCAGTGCTCCAAGACCAAGTGCTGTCTTTCATGCTAAAGTACCATTCTACACAAAAGGCACCTTTGATGGCATAAAGGCATTGCTCTATTGGCTACACATCCAGTAATTTTGAAGTGTTTATTGAGTAGCATTAAAAAGACTTCCATTTTTTGTTTTAAAAAAATCAGTCCCATTTTTGTAAGGTTTTGAGAACAGGTTAATTTGAAGCTACATTGTGTTTGCATGCTGGGGATCTATTTTTGTCTGAGCCAGAGACATGGGCTCATGCAGTCTGGCTGTGCCTAGAAGTGAAGAACAGTGTTGCACTGCTTAGAAAACTCTGTCAGCAGTAAGTACATGGCAATCGTTTGCTTTGTCATCTACAAATGTCTATCTTGTATTTTGTGGTTATTTATTTACTTCCGTTTCATCCTGCCAGCTTATCTCTGAGACAAGTAGGAAGATTTTACTTTCCATATGTGTAAAAAAGAGTGACTGTAGGAATTTTATCCTCAGTGGGAGTGATTCAGAGGCAGAATTAGAGAGGGTGTCTGCCCTGCCACATTGCAGCAGCCAGAACACCCAGACTCTGATGGTTCCTTTTTTGCCTTGACAAAATGTTTGTCACAGACCAACCAAACATAATGACCCAGAGTGTGATCCAGAGCAATAGTTCTCTGATGTGAAATGTTCTGGTACCTGGAGCTGTGTGTTTTTCTGACAAATATTATTGTATTTAATTAACACCTAAATAGGGTGTTAATTCCCTTTCAGTGGAGTTATGATACTGTTATGGTCTTCTTTTAGATCTCTAAATGTTACATCTACTGCTAGTCGAGTTATATCTTTTTTGATTTGTTTTTAAGCCTAATAATACCTGTTCCACTAGTAGAGCAGAATTTGTTCCAGTTGACCTCAAGCAGTCCACTGTCTTCACTCTCTTCTGTCTTGACTGAAATGCATGTTTTTTAGTGTGCAGGGCATATCACCACTTCAGTGCTGTGCTGCAAGGGCTAAACAGTGCATCCACTGGTCCAGTGGCCTCTCAGTGGCCAGGCACTCACCTACACTTGGCCTGGGGACAGAGGTGCCACTTGCTCAATTTCCAGCGTGACTCATGTTTCAGTTTTGTGCACTGAGAAAATTTTTGACTGTCCTGGTTAACTTGTGTGATAATTGCCACTGTGGGCTGCAAGCTGAGAGGAACATCCCACACAAATGAAATCCAGAGGGCTGTGGCACTTAACTGCTGCTGAATGTTGTGTGGTTTGTAAAACTGGAGGATACCTTCCCAGCCTCAGGCTTATTTACAGCTTAATTTCCCACTGCTGAAACGTAGCTGCAATATTTCCCTTTTTAATTTTTCTCAGTGTTTTACTCTTGTTTTGACTTGATATGAATGCCATATGAATGACACTTGATTCTGGAAATTAGTATTTTCAGGGAAGGAAACACAATTGATAACATATGTGCAATTCAGTCTCAGAGATTATCAATAATTTTGTGAACTCTAAAAAAATTCTGATTATCTATTGTGAAATTGAGTTTGCAATTGACAAGTTTCTTGAGTACAAAGTCTGCAAAATGCTGTTGGGCTATTTATAACTATCAGAAAGCAAGAAAGTAATGTATTATGGTAGTGATTTTTCATGGTACATTATGAGTTCAGACTGAGATGCTACAAAGACTTTAAAAAACTGGGCTGCCATGATTCATGTACCAACCTAAATCGTATTTTTAAACTATTATTAGAACTCATACAATGATAACCTCTGTGAGCTTACTTCCCTTATAAATTGTGTATTACTGGGATTCTTTTTACCCGGATTAATTTTTCTTTTTACAAAGTGTCAGCACATAATTCACAGCCTATTAATATGGCAATATTATTTCCAGAAGTAAGGAAAATAAGTCTCTATCTCAGGCAATTAAAATTGTGCAGCTATGATTTAAGTAAAATACCTTTCAAATAATTCAAGTCTGGTAAAATTATGCCACTATTCCAATTCAGTCTTTCATATTTTATTAAAATACATGTCAGACCTCAAAGTTCCATCATAGTTGTCTTCCACAAAGATAAAATTAAAAGAGTATTAGAGAAAAAGAATATTTGTGTCCCTAGTAGATGAACAGTTGTACTGATGTATTAACAGAAAAAGAGTATTAAACAGAACAGTAACTTTTGCATTAAAGGTGAGGAGCAATTTCTGCCTGCTTTAGCAAGGAGCTGGCTTTACCTGTTGCAAAGCAAGGACAGGAGAATGTTTGTCCACTGGGAGAGAAATTTGAACATATAAGCTCTGCTTTTGCTTGAATGGTAAAACTTGTAGCAGAATCTCCATGAAGCTGGCAGTCCATCCATGCAGCTCCCAGCACAGGGTTTTAGGGGCTCAGAATGGAGCTCACAGGGGACTGCAGAGGTGCTGGGTGGGGACAGCAGAGGTGGCTTTTGGTACAAGTGGGATGTTTGTGGCTGCTTCCTGAGGAATATTGTCCCAGCAGGCCCCTTTTCCAGGAGTTGTGGGCATCCACCAGCTGACCCCAAGGGTTTTGGTGCTGGGTGAGTGACCCCCAAAGCACAGAGAATTGCACTGACACAGTGAGGAATAATTTGTATCCAGGCAGAACAAACGAGGCCCCCATTATCACCATTACTGTGTATTACAGATTAATGCTGCATTTTTCAGAGAACTCAATTTGTCTTTTTTTTCCTAATGAACATGTCAGTAAGCAGCACATGGGTGTTTTTTTTTTTCTTCCAAGTATACACATTAAAAAATATTTTGCTACAGTTTGATTAAAAATAAAATTCTTACGTCTTTATGACATTTTTTCTTCATTAATTAAATTTGTCTGTTGAACATTTCTGACTAATATAGATCTTGCCAGAATACAAAACATCTACCTGGAAATATATCCAACTCAAATAACAATATAAATGTTTTTCTGAAGCTAAAACCAGCCTTACTAGTCTGTTCAAATGTTTTTAGTATGATACAGTCAATCTCTGGTTAAACTATTCTGTGAATTTTCATATTTATGTGCCATCAGTTTTCAAAGAGGCTTTGTCTATAGAAGAATACCAATAAGATGTATTACTTCCCTTCTCCAACTGACTTCTTGAAGTCAGTGTCTAGAACTTTCTTTGGGAGCTGCATCTGAGAGCTCAGTTACATAACAAACATTGGCATTAGCAAATTTCATACTCTGTTGTGACATCCTTTGACCACATAGAAGGAGATTTCCCAGAGTGGGAGCATCTGAATGCCAGGTAGTATTTGACTGCTAGTAAAGACTTCTGTAAATATGTACAATTTCAAGAGAAAATATTGCTGGCTTCTATGTGACTGAACAGGATGAGTGTGGGTTTTGACTTCTCATTTTGTAAGTAAATGTAGGATCTCTTACAATTTTATGTTTGTCAAAAACATCTGTAAAGATAATTTTTTGCCTTGTAGGAAGTCTAGTAGGAACAACATGAGTCTTTTAAATATCTCACTAGCAGTCATTAAAGTTTGTGTGTAAGTTAAAAATCAAATCATTGATAAACTGGAGGCATCTACAAACAGCTGGTTCATAATTAGCTTTGGCAAAACTGGAGAAAAAGACAGTTCATTTCCAAACAGGTTTTATAGAGAACATCAGCATTATTTGAACATCATTTTATTTATACACCTATTAACTGGAACACAGAATAAAAGATGAGTATTCTGAAAGCAAAGTACCCCAAACTGTCCTCTCTGTTACAGGAATGACAGCTGGAATTTTTTTTACCAGCCAGTTAAACCATGGCATTTCCCAGCAACTTCAATCTAGAACTGTGCTGAGCAGTAAATTAACTGAAGGAAACAAAATGATTTTACTGGGTAAATGTCCATTTTTTGAGATTGACTTGGGGTAACTTTGTGATTAGAAAGTCCATGTTGCATGCTGCTAGCAGCCTTTGGAAAGTGCTGCAGCTGGCTTTCCAAGGGAAAACTCTGTCTGTAGCCATGAGGAGCTGAAGTTCAGCAATCTGAGGTAAAGTACAAAAAGCAGATGTGTTTGGCTCAGTTGATTCTCCTGCTGAAACAGCCTCTCTGTATCATTACAAACCACATTTTTGCTTCCAGCACAGTGCACACTTGTGTCTTCGCATTTCAAGCAGAGGCTTGAGGCTAGCCACAAAAACTAAGAAAATAAATCCAGGGAATGATTTGCTTTTACAGTGTCCCGAGGATCAGTCTTCCCCTGTGGTGCTGGTCTCATTTGTGACTGCTCCAGGGTATCCTGTTTATCTGGTCCTCAGACTACCCTAGAAGGTGCAACAAAGGCAGGTGTAACACAGTGGTGAATTAAACCCAGGGTGTCCTTAGGCAGGGAGGACTCCTCTGTTCCCAGAAACAAAGTGGAAACTTTCTCCACTGCGAAGATCAAAGAGTGCAAACCTCAGCCTGTCACTTGGTCTGAGGAGAGCAGGTGGAATATGTCATCTGTAGAGATCAAGGAATGACATATTTGTACAGAGACATACATCCAAATATGAATTCTCATAATGGAATCAGTCATTGGCTAGAATTTATTGCAGGATTTTTAATACAGTCTGTGTGTAGTGCCATCCCCATGCAGTTTAACCTGTAGGTCCTACAATCCTGTATTTTAAAATTTTGAATTTAAAATGCTGGGAGGAAGAAATCAAAGGATAAAGCTAAGGATGCAAGTCTAAGTGTTATAAACATGATACGTGTGTATGTAAAAGATCCATAAGCAAAAAGGTTAGTAATATAATCCATACCCAAAGAGAAAGACTACAAAATAGCAGGCAATGAAAGAGAAAGCCATTTCCCATCAATAAATCAGATCTTAATGTTTTTTCATTGTATATAGCACATAGAAGATCTATTTTTTTCCAAAGCCTTGAAATTTAGATTTAAATTGGATTTAGATCTGCATTAAAGGATCGTGAAATGCATTTTATTGGAGTTGCCCCAAATATGAAAGAAATTAATTTTCTCCTTGAGGATTTTCTTGCACAATTCCGTCCTGGCCCTCCATCACACACATTCCACAGAGCTCCCAGATCACCCCAAATGTTTGGGGCTTTGCAGGTAATTCAGATGGCAGACTTGGCTGAAGGTAGTGGTGAAAGTGCAAAGTGCACAGTTTAATCTAGAGATAGAAAGACTTTAAAATAAAATGTGTGATCTTCAGCTGATGACCAGAAGTGAAATAAATGCTTCTTAAAATTTTCTTAAGTTTTTTATTTTTACTGTGTTTTCACGTTTTGCTTGGAGACCTGAAGGAACGTCCCTTGTTGAATACCCCCATTATACCATGACTAGTGAAATGCCAACACTCATCTTTATACTGATCTGAGCACTAGATAGGTTTGTTCAGAATGATTTCCCTCAAATAATAGGCTTAGCTACAGGCTGTATTTTAATAATGAATCCTTATAAAATCCAACCAAGAGTTTTCATATTACTTGGAATTTTCATATTCTCTTTTAAAAGTGATGTTTCTGGTTAACTGTTGCTAGTTAAAGAAACTATTAAAGTAAATCATCTTATACTGACTCATATTTTTTAAATGCCTGAGATCTTTATTAGTCAAGTACTAAAATAAGACATATTTCATTTGTTTTAAAAGTACCATTTGTAGTACAAACAAATTCATATGAGTAGTGGTTTTTTCTTTAATTAAGTCTTTCTTAAGGATATTTTTTTGAAGTTTGTTGCAATAAAATATCACTGAAGTTGTGGGAGGGAAAAAGGAATTGTGGTGCTCTTCTTCTGAGAGGATCCTCTGGGGAAAAACCTGGGGATACAGCAGGAAATTTTGGTTTATGCTTAAAATCTTTCAGGGTGTAAGATAGAGGAAGTGTTTAGGAGCTGTGGCTGACATGGGTTTTCTCACAGCTGTGTGGTGCCCATCCCTCACTGTTGCTCATTTCTGATTTTTGTGCATCAGCCTGGAGGTGTGTGGGTCTGAGAATGGGACAGGAAGAGGGGAATTATAGGTCACCTCACAATAGGTTATATATGATAGAATGAAAAAAAATTACAGAGGTGTTTAAAGATAATTGGTCATGGTGTCACTAAAATGATTGTAATGACTAAGATGGGTTCTATAGGGTAATTTCAGGTATTCTGGATTCTTACCAGACCATTTAAAAAGGCATTCAGAAATGAGCAATTAGACCATGCACACAGCTTTTTACCTGTGATGACTATGATTCTCTTGATATATCCCAGCAAGAGTCACAAAAAAAAATATTCTTGCCTGAGTAAAGGAATTTTTTATCTCATTGGTAGAGAAAAGAACTAATATATCAGATATTCCTATATAGCTGATTTAAAGAATTTAGGTCATAATTTAGGCTGCTTTTAGAACAGTCAATTAGATTATCTGTGAACAGTGAAGGATAAATTAATCTACCAGGCACCAAATTGTGCATATTCTACTGAAGAGATGCAGAAGAAACTTGAGCTGTTGTGAGATGGCCATGGACCCACCCCATGGTATGGACATAAAGCTGCAGGTGCCACCTGCATAAATAATTTGGATGATACTTTCCAGTAGAATACTCCTGCTGAAACTAGTGAAAGCCAGGTCATCCAAGGCATTTGATTTTGCCAAATATATGGCTTATGTTTACAGTCAGAAGTAGTAGCTTGTTAAAAACTAAGGGAGAGCCAATCTGATTAAAGTGGGGCAATAGAAGAGAGGGGGTAGTTTATACTGAAAGTTTATGTGCTTGTCTGCTTTTACAGAGTAACGATACTAAGATATTTCCTTTAGTTTCCCCAGACACAGATCATGTACAGATGCAAATATAGATCTAAAAGTCTTGCTTGCACATAGATATTTCTAACCAGGAGTATTTATAGAAGCCAAGGAAACTGAAATCTTTTAAATTTTAATCCCATCAAATAAAATATCTAAGGAAAATTATTCTCAGATGAGATGCAATTGATTTTACTGTTAAAAAATCCAAATAATTTACCACACCACATTTTGGGAAGTCAATTCAATGAAAGATTATGATACAAAATGAGCAAATACTAATGGGTGAATACTCAGAAGTGTTTGTTGAAAATCTACACCAATAAAAATGTGTTAAGGGTAAAACAAATTATTTAGAGCTACCATTGCAGGAACAAGAGGTATGTTCATGTTTACATGTTCTTCATGGAAAATATAATGCAAGTGTAGCTGGAGCATCACTGAGTTACCACATAAGAAGTTACAAAAAACCCTGTTACAATATTTAGAATTAGAGAAAATTCTAAACCTTTATCCCTGCCATTTTCTTGGAAATAGCAATTATCTTCAGGTTTGAGTCTTCTAAAGATCTAGAAACTATTCAGTACCCTTTGTCTGGGTGTTCTTTATTGTACTTCTTTTCGGATGGACTTTTCTATTAGATTTTATAGACAAGCAAACATGAGAGAAATGCATTAGAACACTGTAAAAAGTCATACTTTGCTCATTAGATTCATAAGCATAACATGCAAACAGAGCAGTTTTTAGTTCAGCCAAGTGTGTCTTGTTTTATAATGTCTGGAATCAACTTCAGTCATGGTTATGAGTTTGCTGTCATGATTGGTAGCTGTACCTAAACCACACATACATTATGCAAGAGATCATTACTGGAAGTATTTAATTCACATCCTATGCTTCTCAGCTAGCAAAGGGAAGGGATTCACTGGAGTGAAATGAAACTGAAACAGAGCACAGGCCCCAAGCCAGCAAAAAGAAAATAAAGCATGGAAGCACTGCATGGCTGCAAGCCAGTGAAAGCTCCATCACGCAGTTGTCAGCCTCCTCCTGTGGCAGTGGCCAAAGAACCCTTTATTTTATAGTCTCTGGGTTGGGTTCCCAGAGCTTGAGCTGTACCACCTCTGACACACAACAGTGCTGATGTCACATGCAGGACGTGGCCTGGGGAGCTCCTTCCCTCTGAGCTCCAGCTTGAGAGCCACAGGGCAGCGCCGGGGATTTGCGGGACGGCGCGGTGGGCACCCAGCTCCTCCACTGTGGCCAGCCTGGGAGTAAGAGAAAAGAGGGGGGTTGGTTCATGTCAGGAATGTTTCACCATCTCAGTAACTTTCAATGTTCTACAAAAAGAGAAAATGAATGGAAGTTGAATTCTACAGAAACCAAGTCAGTCACTTGTCTAACTGGGCTGGATAGGACCATTAAATAGTAGTTACTGACAGTAAAAATGCTTTTCCCCTGTTTCTTTTTCGATGAACTTACTGTCAGTGTCACTGTTCTTCTTTTCCTCCAAAGTAAACCAAATGATAACATTTTCTGTGTCTTATTTTCAGCCTTTTGGAGGACATAGTGCTATTGTTATTACGCATGTTATTCTTGCTTTATATAGCCTGTAGCACAAACTGTAATTCACTGCTGCTGAATCAAGGCTGGTTTACATATTTGCAATCCACTATAGTTTTCTTGCAAAAAGTTTTCTTGCAGTTTTTTTATAGTTTTCTTGCAGTTATGGACCCATAAATGCACATGCAAGATGTCTGATCGTGCTTCAAAAGGGTCAGGCTGTTCCAAAGCTCAGGTACTATAAATACCACAAAAAAACATCTGGAGTCAATATGCTTTTAAAAAGCATCAGGTAAAACTACAGAACTTTTTAGGGGAGAAAAGCAGGAGAATGACAATTTAAAGTATGAACTAAAAATAGACTGCATCTATTCTTCAGGGGTCTAGAACTATTTTGTTTTTAAAAATTTCCAGGAGGAAAAATTCATTGTTATACCAGATTAAATAAAAACACACACACCAAAAAACAAACAAACAAACAAACAAACAAAACCAACCAAACAAAAAACCCACCAAAAAACCCAAAAACACTAGTTTATGCCCAAAGTATTGAAAAACATGAATTAGTTCAGACAACAAAATTACCTTTGAAGAAGAAAATTTGTAATTGTACATTGCAGTTAATTGTAGTTAATCTGACTCTCTTTAAAATCAACAAAACTCTATGTTATATACTCAGATATTAAGAAAAAATTATTTTGTTTCCATTGTGCTTGGAAGTTTTATTTCCTCTGCACCATGATTTTATTTCCGTTTATTTCTCTTAGAAACTTGCTTTTCAATTGCATGTAACGAATGCAAGGCTGTAGACATCTCCTCCTGTAAATACACATTTTTATGTCTAGTTTGGAATATGCAGTTTGCCAAGAATATCAGGTGACTATTTTTATGAAGTGCTTAGGAGTTTTTAGTGCATTCATTACACATGTTGAACTAAATGAACTAAATAGCTGTGTTTGAAACGAGAGGCTGTAATTAAAAAATGCACTTTGAGGGTCAGAAATCTGTGTGGGTCCCTAAACTTACTGATGTTATAAGTTGAGTGATTCAGGTTTGTGTCAGTGGGCAGGCTACAGCTGTTGTTCTGGAGCTGGCATTTTCTCAGCCTGCCAAAAAGCATCTGCATCACTGGGCACATTCTGTATATCAGAGTGAGAAGAGCAAGAGCTGCAGGACCTTTGCTCTGCAGCTGATCACGAAGGACAGCAGACTCAGAGAATTTCTCTACAGCCTCCTCGGAAATCTCACAAGAAATTAGAAGTAAGGATGGTCTCATCTGCAACTGAACCTATTGCTAGAAACAGGGTTAGTGGTACAAAGGAGTGGATTAATTAGAGCTTGGGGATCCTGGAAGAACAGAGATCCATATGGAAGTTCTCAGCCTCGGGGAGCCAGGCATACAGGTATTTTTTGTCTTATGAGCTGGGATGCTTTTTCCTCTCTTCTTTTGATTTTGAAAGTTTGGTGGGTTTTTGCCTTTAGCTAAAGAAGAGAGAAATTATTTATAAGCTTTTTATAAACCTGGAACAAAAGGTTTTGAAGTTACTGACAAAGAGCAGCAGTAATAACATTATGGACTTATAGTAGGCAGATAAATAGGAATATCTGTAAGAAGAAATATATTTTAGTTTATAACCATTTGTGCTCTGCAGTGACTTTCAAATAATTTGGTAGGGATGTTATGTGTTCCTATTTACAGGAAAATCTTTATATAGTCTAAGTCAATAAGACTTTTGGCAGAGGGTTAAATAGCAAATGCCATTTGAAAAAATGTTTTAAGGTTGCATGTGTGAAGCAACAAGTTAGGGATCTATCTACTTGCAGTTTTTCATCTTGGGAATATATGTCAGAACTCAATGTAGTAATGATTTTCTATATTTTTCCCTGTGTCAGAATTTCAGAGAGAGAAGAAATTGAGTTATTTATAGACTTCTCCATAATTATAAATGTGATCCCTATTCAAGGTTAAAAGAAATGGGGAGGAACTATATTGGGAAATGCTTATTAATCATATTGGATTAGATTTATAGATATGCCTTTCATAGTGGAAAATGGTACACCAGTCAGAGGCTAAACAGTAGTTTAAGTTGTTTTGTCCTAAAGTTATAGTAAAAGTGGGAAATACAAGGTTATTTACTCCGTTTTTTTCCACACTTGCACTGCTTTGCTGAGATATTGTAATGACATTTTTTGTGGTGGAAATAAAATGTGAACCCTTGTTTTTGATAGTGTTTCTTTCAATTGTGAGTTCTATCAGAAATAAATAAAACAAAGCATATAACATTTATATGACCATTAAGTACAGCCACATTTGATTCTGGTTACACATGGACTAAAAACACTGAGCACTGCAGAGAGATTTTGAACCAAGATTTTTGGTTTAATAAGAAATGGGAAATTTGTATAAGGTCATGGGAAACATAATACCTAATACTTTATTATTTAGATACTTATGTAGGTAGTTCTATAATAACAAGAGTTATTCAAGTTTTGTGCAGAAAGAAAATTGACAGCTCTGTCTATAATCCTATATGAATTTTCTTAACTGTACAGATTTAGCCAGTTATTTGTCATTAGCTGGTTTTAATTTACAATTATCCATAGTAAAAAATACTCTGCCAACCACATGCTTTAACCGGAAAGCTCTGTGTGCTTTTGTCCTCCATCGTGACAGAAACGTGAAGGAAAATGAGCCACAAAGACTTCACAAGTGATTCATTGCTTCCATCAAAGCAATATAATTTAAAATTGTACTTTCATTTGTCTTTTCCCTGACAGGAGGCATTGTTGATAAGGACCTTCGTCACTACCTCAATCTGCGGTTCCAGAAGGGTTCGGTGGACCATGAGCTCCAGCAGATCATAAGAGACAATCTCTACCTCCGTACAGTGCCATGTAAGTGGGCTGGGGATGGACAGACCTGCCTTTTTTGTGGCTATACTGTCTGGGTGGGTGCTGCTGAGGCCCTTTGCAATGCATGAAGAGGTGGTCTGAAGATAAAACAGCCTTCCTGTAAATAGATTTGTGGCTTGGTTCCGGTCTTCTACATTACTGCTGAGAAATTCAGCTGTGCAATGCTGATGTTTTCATGGTGTTTTCAAAGTTGTAATTTCATAAGGTCTGTCTCTAGAATAATAGCAATCTTATTTCTTCTGTAGTTTCAGAAAGCATAAATTTAAAGAGAAAAAAAAAAACAGTTTTCTGGGCTGGTTTGGTGGATGTCCAACAGAGGGAGTTTGATCTGCCTCATGTTTCACATATCCATTATGTAATAAATCATTGGATTTAGAAAGCAATAGGGCAACAGAAGAAATGTATAAACTAGATTTTGTTCAAATGCAACAGGAATGGCAATGAAAGTTTGTGCTGTCTTGCATATGTGTTTGTTGCCATGTAAGTCAATATTCAAAATATTCTGAAACCTCTAAAATAGTTTTTGTTGTATTGACCAAGTTCAGCTGCTTTGGCAGTGGACATGAAATTGGGCACAGTCACACAAGCCGTGTCCGACTGTCAGGGCCATGCCTGTCAGAGCAGATCTACTTGGCTGACGGACAATACATAATTTAAAATGGACTGAAGTTCCATTATTCTTCCCTCATAAAATAATTGCTTACCAGATATAAAATGGGTCTTCTGATTTTGGCAAAAAGGGGTGCACTTTTGCACTTACAGGCTTGACACTGGAATGATAAACAGAGGAAGGTTTACTGAGTAAGTGGCTGTGCTATTTATGTGGTAATGAGTGGATACTCTGAGAGCTGAGTTGTTGTGAATACTACTGTATGCTTTTTCTTTCATAGTATTAAAGAATGGAGCTTTAAAAAGATCCTCCTAAAAAAATAAATTCGTAATTTCTAGTGTTCCATTTGCAACTGATCAGAAAGGAAGGTGGAGAAAAGTATTTAAAAATTACTACCTGTATGCAGAAAACAAAAAATGTTATATATATGTGAGAGTTGTGATGAGTTAGGTTTGTCTGGAAATGCTGAGAAACATCACAGCTGAAGTGGAAATGCAAGTACAAAAAAGTTTTGAGGCTAAAACTCACTTCCAAGGATGCTGGGAGCATCATTAAGCATATTCTTATTATAACCCCAGTCCATGCTCATTAGTGCCACAGGTCCAGCTCAAAGAAGAAGGAAAATACAACAATATTGCAACTACTGCCCACATGTGTCTGACAGACACTATTTGTCAGCAATGTGGGCACAATGAGTATTTTTTGAGGTTGTTTTGTCTTCATTCAAGGCAATAATAAAGTGTTCTCATGTGTCAAGTAAAATACAGTACTCACAAAAGCAAATTCATCATTCAAAATGTAATACTACAATCACAAAGACTACAATTTGGAATCTATAAACAATACAACCTTTTCTTTCTGCTGTGGCTTCTCCATCTTCTGTGTCACTTTAGGTTGTTAAATTCTTAGGTCATTATTGTATTATACAGTGAGTGTTTTTGACTAAGTAAAAACTATGTTTTGAAATATATTATAGTGTTGCAGATGGCAGGTGCTGATTTGCCAGGTAAGCTGGCAAATGTTCTTGGAGAGTGGACTCTCAGTAATAGTGATAGGGAAAAAAACCCAACAAAAACCAAGAAACCTCCACAGTGCCTAATTGGTATATTTTCTTCAAAATGTTCTTGAAAATTCTATGAAAGTAATCCTTCTTAAAAGTGGGTATTTAAAAAAAAAAAAAAAGTATCAAATGCAGGATGATACCTGGTTAGCTAAAGGATTTTTCCTAATCTGTCAAATAAAAAGGACACCATCACTCAATTTGCAACCCAAATTTCCTCTAAATCATAACTGTGGTGAAAACCCTTTTTTAATGCCATTTTACTCTGTCTCCAGCATTCATGCCTAGGTGGTAAAATTTTCTCAACTGTTTTCTTATTTTCATATAACTTAATTAATTTTTGAATCACAAACTTACCTTTCAAGGGCGTTGGTGTTCAAAATCTTCTGCTCTGGGCAGTATTTTGTTTTTAAGCTCTGTACATAGTGTAGGAGTGCTGCTTGGTTGTCCTACCACTGTCCCTAGTATACAGTGGTAACATTTAACTGACTACCACTGCCCACAAGTTCACTTATGAGTGCAGCTTTCCAGTCTTCACTAATGTGAGAAGAGGTAGCTCTAGCTTTGTGTCATCTCAGGAATAAAGCTGTGAGAAGAGTACATCGCAGGAAAGCAGTTTTGGTAGTGACATTCATGGTCAGACCTGTCTCCTTTGATATGTCCTTTCCAGCAATTGCAAATTCCATTTCTTTAAAAGCTGGCAAAACAGGGTAGCTGTGGTTGAAAATAGAACCTGTGTATGCTTCCTTTCCAGACAGAGAATGTGAAATGATAGTGGAAAACGTTGTGATTAAACAGAACTGTAAAAAGTCAAGGACAAACTGATTCATAAAAGTAAAAAGTCATCCATTAGTTGGAAGAGAAGCTCATTGATATCCTCTGGGATATAACTTCAGGTTGACAGTAGCTAAGATGAGTTGGTCTATTCTGCTGCACTGTAGGAGGATGCAGCCCATGAATGCTTTCTTCACAGTGAAAATGAGGAAAAAATTAGCTTTAAAAACATTATGGGGATGAGGAAGCTTCCTGCCTAGTCTTTGAGTTTAGAAAAAAAAATTATGTAAGAATGAAGAGGACTGGGTGCATGGATCAGCCTTACAGCACTGGATAATGAGTATTACCATTAGCACAGAAATTGGTGCCATGGGTGCTCTGTGTTAGGTGAATATAACTAGCACTGCACTGCAAATATGATGCCTATGAACACTTAAAAAGTCACTTAAGTCACTTCCGCTGTGACTTATTTTTTTCCATCTTCTGTGAATATTTAGATTAAGGTCATTTTGAGTAAACATAAATAAGAGACTCATTTTCAAATACAGTTTTGTTCTATTGTATTTTAGTGTAATTTGGTCTATATATAAATGTAACCCACATGCTGCAGTGTTGTCTGTGTACTGAAATGTTATATCTTACAGCATGCTTATGTTTATTGTCTAGTCCTCTTCCCAGGAGAAGAAGTACATGCAGTGATACTTTTTTTTTTCTGGGTGTTGATTTTATTTATCATATATAGTAAAAGCAGAGCCATTAGCTTATATTTCAGTGATACTAAAGTCAATAAAATATGTTTATACTTGAATCTGTAAGGGAATTCACTTTCAGAACTTTCAGACCTAAAGAAATCTCTGTCTGCAAAACAGTGCAAAACAAACAAGGTCATTCCCTCTGCCAGAGAAGTGTAATACATTGGCAAACCTTAGTCATTTGTAATCTACTACATGGGTACCAATCAGAGATAAATAACTTCTGGGATATGTAAGACTTTCGTCTCCCAATGATAGGTGTTATCATAGTTTGTGTTTCCTCTAATACCTTTTATTTTGGTCACAATAATTAGTAAATACTGAATTAAAGCCACATTACATGCTTGGGTTTTCATATGAGATTTCTAATTTCCAAGCTGAGGAAAGAGTTGCAGAATTCAAGTGGGCAATAATTCTGTATTGTTTGAGGGTAGCCCAAACTCAGAAATTGTCTGTGCATAGTTCTGCTGCTCTGGATAAGGTTGTGAGGTATACCTGACAAATATGAAGCCTTTCTTTTTTTTTTTTTTTTTNTTTTCTTCTTCTAAAAAGTATGTAGCCAAGAAAATTGAAAGGGACTTTGACTTGCCAATGGTATAATATATTTTTCTTACAAGTTTGTTCATGTCAGAAGTATCTTACAAGAGGTATTGTCAGTGAAAGAGCTGCCAGTTTGATGTCACATGGAGCTATTGCTAGGATAAAATAACCTGTGCTTAGCATACCATGCTGCCAAGAAATGTCTGCATCACTGGAAATAACAGTACCTAACTTTAATGACTACTTTATACTTCCAGTGTTAGCTATTGCTTAGACTTTGATGGTTCAGAATAGAGCAATGCAGAGCTCTTAAGAAATGTTCTTGTTGTTGTGTATCTCATGGAGCACATCTCCAAAGTGTACTTAAAGTGAAATCATTGGCATCTCAAGCCAAATCAGGTAATTATGTGAGACGAGGGCCCCGCTGTGCTGCTCGCAGCACAGCCACGAAGATGAGAGAGTTGTCACTGCTTGCAACAACCAACAGCCTGAATGGAAGAGGAAAAGAACAGCAGACAAAAAACCACAGAGCACCAACATTGGCTAAGTTGTCCTGCATGAGATGGAGTGGTGGTTAAAATGTTGTCTGTGGAGTTGGCTTTCTTTTCCACTGCTGCATTCACTGTCCCTAATTACCCACTGAAAATGCACATGGGACAATGACCTGTTTTTCTGAGGGCACTGGGAATGCCTGGTCAAAAGAGTTTGGCTTATACATCTTTGTGTTGACTTTTCATGTTATTTTATAAGACCTTTTGTCTGTTTCAGAGCAGGGTAGTAAGGGTTGGAGTCAGCTTCTCCTCCATCAGTTTGTACAGAGCATTGCCTGTGCTCAGAGCATCTTCAGGCTGCAGGCACTGCAGGCATTGCCTTCAGCAGGAAGTAGATAAAAATAAAACCAGGGAAAAACAATTTTTAAAATTTATTTATTAAGGTGAACCCCAATTTTAGTTAAGGTCTAGGGTAGACAGATGTCCAAACTATATCTACAAATAACAACACCGATGGAAAATACTATACTGTCTGTTAGTCATGAGAGAGAAAATGTACATAATTTCTGTCTTTTTTTCCTCAGAAATTTCTCCCTTCTACATACTGGGGACATAAGCTTTCAGGCATTCAGTGACAAAGTATTCACCTTAAAATAACATATATGCAAAGAAAATAAATACAGTTCAAGAAGAAGGGGGGAAGGAATATGTCTGATGTGGTATAACTGTAGTAGGAAGTGAGAACAGTTGTAACAAAATGAAGAGCAGTAGTTGTGTACCACTTCTGGTATTGTAACTTAAATGTTCCATGAAGGTTGTATGAAGACATTAGGATGCTTTCATTGGCTGTACAGTTACAACAGTTGTGTTTCTCAGAGATCTTTGCACCCAAATTACATGTGCAAGACACTGAGGCTGATAATTCTGTCCCCTACTCCCATTCTTCCCACTCCTTTATTCCCTCCTTTCTGCTCTTTTAAATACCATGCTTTTCTCCCATTTTAAAAACCAAATCATCCAAAAACCAAATCATCCAAAATCAGTAATTTTTTTTTTTTTTTAATAAAACAGCGCCAATATAAATGATTTTTCTAACAAGTAATCTGATCCCCTGCCAACTGGAAAGTTGATACAATACCACTAAAGTCACTAAGAGTTTAGCAGTGAAAAAAACGATAAGAAAATGCTCTGAAATTGCAAACCCAATCTTTTTAAAGTGTTTTCCTACAAAAGTGTACCACATATCTTCCTTGACTGATGTTAGCTGGCATGTGATTTAAAGACTGGTGTCAAGCACCTTGGGTTGCTCATCACATCTGTATGGAATTATTTATATGTGATACATAGTACATGCATAATTCCAGATGAGAGTTTAGTTATAACATTTTTCCTGATTGTCCCCAGGAATAAATATGTGTTTATTTAAACTCTGGGGAGGCTCTCTAGTGTTGCAAAGTGGGCTCTCTAATTCACCAAAAGGATAAAGGATAGTGGCATTTTTAAATGAGTTTTGATGATAGCCCTAGTTTTATTGATTACTAGCAGCAAACCAGAGGGCAGTAGCATGAATCTGATGAAGTACCTTGCCTCAGCAGAGCAAGAATAGCAAACAACAGAAGAGACCAAAAATAACTTATTTCAGAAGTACAAGTCATAGTTCTTGAGTAGCCTAAAGCAGCTTGAAGTTTGTGTAGAGGTTGTATCTCCCTATGACAGTAGGCTTTTCAAGCCTGAAGGTCTTAGATATACTGCTGACCTTTCTCCTTAAATAAACAAAGTATCTTAGAAATTTAAGAATTACAAATATGATGAACAAAACTTGCAGCATTGTTGAATGTAAGAGTTCCTATGATTTCTGAAGCATTCTTTTTTTCCTTCATGATCTTTCCAAGTTGCCTTTTGATGTTAAAAGATTTTTAAATATATCCTCTAGATAAATTTAGCCTCCATCTGCAGTCAAATAAGTCAAAAATTGATTTTTTTTCTTAAGGTAAGCTGAGACACTCTAAATATCTGTGTTTTCTCTCAGTCTGCAGAAGATAAACTGTCAGAGACACTGGATAATCTTTACTTGGTGATGTTTAACTGAAGAACAACTGAATAGTGAATATGGAACACTTAATAGCTATCCTTAGAAATCCAGAACAATATCAACAACAACAAAAAAGTGTTGTGTAAAATAATCAATATTCTGAATTGAATGACAAGTTAAACTACTAAATTTATATTTGCATCATGGAACAAAAAGGTCCAATATCAATTTTGGGAGGATGTGCTTCTTTTGGTTTTTTCTCTTCTGGGGCTTTCATCTACAACCATAACAAAAGCAAATCAGTGGCAGTGATAATGGATGTCCTCATGAATAGATACTGAGAAATTTATGTGAATTGGTAAGCACTTGGGCAAGCTCCCCAAATAACCAACTTCTCACATTTATGTCTCTGAAGTGCACCTGCAGTTCAGGAGCCCCCTCACACCAGCTGGAGCCCAGGTCCTTCTTGGTTTGTTTGGGCACCATGCTCTGTGCCACCACTCCCTTCTTTCAAAAAGGTCACTAATTACATTCATGAGGCTATACAACTTTAGATCTTTTTTCAAAATTTAAGATTGTCCCACCTGTAGAGAAGAAGGCATTCCTTTTTGCATATTTTCTGTGTCTTACAAAAAAATGAAGAATTTCAGCCTTCTGTGCATGATAAGCCCAGGTCAATGGACAAGTGTCTCTAGTGGCACCATGTTTTAGATTCAAAAAGTACCCTGCCTAAAATAAATGCCTTTGAGAAGAAAAAACATTAGAGAATGAAGATTACAGAGGTGCTGTAACACCTGAAGAGGTGCTTAAGACCTGAAGAGTGAATAAAACTTTGGTTTCCCCAATAGAGGTGAGATTAATTAATAATTTACTAGCTGAAAAACTTATGTTATGGGGAAAGTCCTTTTCTGTAAGTTCTTTTCTTTTTATTTTCCTGTATCCTGAGGATACTACTGTCCTGGTTTTGACCCATGACAGTTTTTCAAAACTTTATATTTCTCCTTTATCTCCAGGTTTTGATTCTATCTAATGCATTTATCTTTTTCTCATGTATTACTGTTATTAACACATCAACCTCTTGACTAGCTATCAATCTATTATGGATTATTCAAATAATTCTGTCAAATTTATTTCATCGAGTCTGAATAGAGAAACTTCCTTACTGTGGAGATGGCAGAAATATATTTTGGTTAGAAAAAAATAATTAGGATAATGCAGAGGTTCCAGACCTCTGCATTTCAAATTAAAGCAGGGATCTGTATTTAAATGCAGAACAGTGTTGTAATTTCAGCTTTTAAATTCTTGTCTTTCAATTTTTAAAGCTTGCATGGGCATATATTAGAGGTCTAGAAAACACTATGCTTTTCAGTTAAGAGACCAGATTTTTTAGTACTAAATTTCACAATAAATTACATTTGCTACTATTTTATCAATGTGTCTTTGTTGAAACTAATCACTAATACCTGTAATACGTTGCTAAGATATTTTCACATTGCTCACAAAAATAATGGATCATTTTATATGTAGGAAAGCACGAAATTCACTCTAGGCTGCTGAAGGTGCAGTCTCCACATGTGTTTTAGTGGCCTTTGGCTAGTCACAAAATGCACACCAGCACTCATCTCTGATTTCTGATTCCTGTTTTTAATTTTGACTGGTTATTGAGCTTCCTTTTTCAGCTTGGTACTGCTTTGATTTGTTCAACTCATATTGGTACTGACTTGAGTAGATGCCTGACCAATTATTTCATTTGGCGTTTGTTAATACAGAGAAACCCAGAAATGTCCTTTTTTTTTAAAAAAAGCTTTAAATAATAACCATTATACCTCTTCTTCAATTCAAAAATTCAAAAAAAGGATTTTTTTTTTCTGTAGAAGAATCTGTGGAGCCCTTCCTGATCACAGGTGTGTCAGAAGTCTTGAGTAAAGTTCTGCCCTGTTATGACTCATTCATTTCACAGAACACTTCATTTAATTGAGAATGCACGTTGCATTATACTCCTTCTTTAAGAGCTCTTAAAACCCAGAGAATTGTCTGTTTTTTAATTACCTTTAATTAATTGGGATTGTATGCTATGGGGGCAGTCGAAATGGTGATTTGGCAAGATTTCCTTTCTTGTGTAAAAGTAGAAGTCACTTTTATATACAATATCCTCGTAGTAGCAGCATCTATTAAAAACCTCTCTTGTTCCCTTAGAGATGTCCTGCTTTGACTTTCACTGAAATGCTCAAAAATGAGCAGTTCTGAGCCTCTGCACGTTGTTGGCTCCATATTTGCAAGGCCTGGCTGACTCCCTGCTCAGAGAGCTCGAGGTTTGGGTCTGACTCGGAGCCCTCCACACCTGAGCAGGGAGGGGAAGCCTTTCCCTTCAGGCTGTAGGTGTTACACAGGTTGCAGAAGGTGGCTTTAACCAAAGCTGAGGCTTAGGGCATGGACCTTTGTAACTTTATTTCATACCATAAGCAAGGCATATGCCCAAATATACTTCAAGGTTTAAGTCCTCTAGATAAGCTAGTGCAGCTACCTTCTGCTAACAGGGTAAAAATCAGGCTGGTTTCATATTTCTCTTTTTCTCTCTTCTGAGTCCTGTGAGGACATGGTGAAATATACAGCTGAGTAGTGAGTCATTCTATTATCCAGGGTTTCATTCAAGGAATATGTGAAATGCAAAGTTCCCCATCAATTACCAAAGACAAAGATTATTCCCCCTGGTGTATCATGTTAGAAGGAGGCTAGCTATAATATATATTATCTAATCTTTAGTTTATCTTTCTGTACTACAAAAATAATGATCATTGCTATAAAGCTTCAAAACTTGCCATGTCATCAGTCACTTTTATCTACACTGTAAATGCATCTCTACTTCTATTAAGAGTTGGGCACCAACAAACTATTATTTAAATACACAGTTAAAATTGCACTGAATCAGAAACATGGCACTCGGAGCCAGAAACAATTTAGTAATCTGGACTGTAAAATGTCAGAGAATAGTTGTTTTTCTGTTTTTGTACTTTATAATGCAATGTCCTGGAAGAAAGTGATGAATTTTGGAGAAAATCCTTTCTTTCATCATCTTCACAAAAAGAGAGCATCTAATTACTCCTTTCCTGTCGTTATCCTCGATTTGCATTGCCCAGCTCTGGCATGTCTGGTAGGTTTTTGCAGGGAGCTTTAATTTTCAGAATCTTCTGAGTAAGATACAGGGTTATTTCTGTCCTGGATCAGAGCTGCTCAGTCTGAACTGGAGAAATCAAGTTGAAAAAAACCCAGGATATTTGAGGGATTCAGTGGTGACCTTGCTTCCACTAGCTTTCACATTGCAAAAAAAATATTAGAAGTCCACGTGGCACTGTGTTTCTAAGAGCATTTTTCCCTACACAGTTGAGGAAAGCAACCAAGCTCCTAGTTTTGAAAAATTTATTTCTGTTAAGTAATTTCTACTCTATTTAAATTCTGGTAAAATTCTGAAAAAGCATCAAAGTCTAAAAGAAAAGAGAAGGCTCCTGCAAGATGCAATTATATTGTCTCTCTTTGTCCCTCTTTAATAAATGTGGAAGATTTGAGCAACAATAATAAACATCAGAAAATGTTAGTTCTTGTATAATCCTCCATTAGCATCATAAAACAGAATTCTGAATAAAGATTAAAGGTTTATTTTTTAAAAAGAAAAAGGCTTCTAATTTAAGTTCTCTCTTCTACAAAACAAGGAAGCTCGAAAGATGAACATAAAAGAAAATGGAAAAGTAAAGCAGAAGGGTTTGTTCAACAAGAGAAGGTGATGGAATCTGAACAGGAATGGGGCAGCCCTGGCTGTGCAGACAGACTGGGGAAGGAGGTGATGGAAAGCTGTGCCACAGAAAGGGACCTGGGGGTCCTGGTTGGTGCAGAGTTAAACATGAGTCAGCTCATTAGTCACTGCACTCTTCTAATGGTAATTTTTACTGAGTTTGGAAACACGGAGGGCTGCTGAGGTGTGTGTTTAACTGCAGTGCCCAGAGGCCAGATCATGCTCCCATAGGAAGGCAGAAGCTTTCCTGGCTTGGGCAGGAGCTGCCTGAGGATCACAGCATTGTTGTCATTGTTAAGGACACATGTCATAAACTGCAATGGAAAGTGCAATAACTGTTTTGGGTTTTCTTTCTCTGCTTTGGAAATGTCTGTGCTCATAAACTGTTAGCAAAGATTAGGCAGAAGTTTTAAGAATTTTAAAAGGGAAATCATGGATTTGGAGAGACAGTAAGCTCTGACCAAAAAATTCACCTTCTATCTTCCCATGGAGTGACACCTCACAGGTCTCAGGGCACATGACACAGTATCAAACAATGAGGCAGTCATCTGTGAAGCCATTTGGGTGTGGGAGGGAATACCAAAATAACTGTAGAAGGTAAATTTATAAATGTTTGTGTGCTAAATGGAAGACTTTCTACATTTTCCTGAATTTTGTTAATACTCAGTCTGAAAACAGATCATTGTTTTAGACTGAAGATCATCTTAAATCCAGTTAAAAATATACATGCAATTCAAAAGAAGAGGCTTTGTATTTCATTTCTTGAAGCCTTTTCTGATGTGATTACTATTTATTTACCCATTTTTGCTCTGGCCAGTCTTAAGGGAAGGAAGAAAAGAACCACCTTAGCTTGGCTTAAGCAGTGAAAATAAACTGGAAGTCACTTGAGGGATGATTTTAACCCACTGGGTAACAACATAAGGAAAATTAGTTAGGAAGTGTACAGAGAAACAGTCATAACTTGGAGCACAGTTTTTACTGTTTAAGTGAATTATCATCTTGAACTTTCATTGAGATGAAGTGAGAATTAATTTCATTCTCTAGGTCTCTTTTTTAGAATTTTGTTAAATTATTACAGACCTTAGCTTTCTGCAGGTTAGAAAATAATGCCCAGATAATACAGTGAGGTTTATAGCAGCTTAATTTTCTTTCATTATATGATTCCATGTAGGACCTATAAAGATGTGATCTGCACAACAGTAACAATCCTTCAAAGCTAAAGCTTGAACAAATCAATGTCTTCAGGTCCATTAAACTCAAGCACACGTCACATTCCTGGACAGAAGGATTAATAAAGGTGTAAGAGTACACAGAAATAAGAAAACAGTGAGTAATTACAGAAACTAGGCTCAACCTGATTATTCCAGAAGTCTTTCACAGGAGGTTCTGTAGTACTTTGGCTCTGTGTTCCACTCCACTTTTATTCTGGTGCAGATCATGGCACAAGAGAGAAAATACCTTTTCTTCCTGTTCTGTGGTCCAGCAGAGGTTTAAATGGGTTTGCAGGAACTGCTTCTAATTTAGTGCCATATCCGTGCAGAAAGAGAAGAGAAGGGGGATTTTAGTGAGGGAGAGGAACATTTAAAATGTGTTGGTCTTTTTTTTGGTTCAAACCATGAATGTACCTCACTGTGCAGAGCTGCTCTGCTCCCCATGGCTGTGTACTGTCCCTGTTCAGGCAGAATTGTGCAGTAGTGCAGCATGTGACAGACAGGGAAATCTGTCTCCATGCAATGCTCCATGTGGTGCTGTAGTCTCAGTATCCCAGTTCTCCTTTCATACCCAAAGAGACATTAAGGAAAATGTGGGAGCACAATTTCCTTGGCCAGTGTGGAGTGTCCCCATTAACCATGCACAGCCCCAAGCATTTCAAGGTGATGGCTGTGTCCATGCCAGAAAAAACAGACAGAGATGAATGGAAAATAGTGACCCTCTAGGCTGGTGGGAAGGGATTTCTTTCCCTTCACCTCCACTTATAAAAATATGTGGGGTAGTTGAATGTTCCATTTGTTTATCTCCACTACTCCATCTATCTCCTACAGAAGTGTATTTCCAAGCTTATTTACCAATGATATGTGCTTCCAAGTTTAAGATAGCAAAATTGATTCTGAATGATATAGCCCAATTTTCACTTCTGGAAGTTGAAGAATACCACAGCAACCTGGCAAATATTCTGCAGTATTATATCAGGGCATTATTTAATATATGTCTCTTAGCACATACAGATTTTTTTTTGAAGTGGTTTTGGAGGTTTGGGTGGGGTTTTTTGTTTTGGTTTTGGTTTGGTGGGTTTTTTTATTGTTGTGGTTTTGGGGGGGTTTTGTTTGTTTAGTTGTTTGGGGTTTTGTTGTTGTGGTTGTCTGTTTTGGTATGGTTTGGGGTTTTTGTTTGTTTGGGGTTTTTTTACTTTTGTTCTGGGGTTCAGGTTTTTTTATGTTCTGTGTAGAATTACTTAAAATATTAGGAGTCAGAGTTTTGGTTTTGTTCTCACCATCCTTGTTAGATTTGGAATTCTGGCCCACTGCTTTGTTAAATCTGGGCCATATACTACTCCTCCTTCTGTATAATTAAAAAGCTTGAGCAGAAGAAAACACTCACAGCCCTAAAGTGTGGAAGAGACCAGCAGTAAAGAGTTCACCCTCACCTTCCCCTCACCCTCCAGCCCCTCAATAAGTTCTGCAGGAGCACAGGGGAGAGATGAGCATTGATAATCAGTCTGCTCTCTCTTCATGGGCTCCCTCACCAGGGCCAGGAGTAGGTGAGCATGACTTGTCTGTTCATTCTCTGCAGGCACCAATGCCACCCTGCTGAGAAATTGAGCTTGTTTGCTCTCCACAGAGGCAAGGATTTGGTTGTCTAAATGTCACTGTATCCAGTAATGCTGCAATAATACTCCTGATTGTGTAGAATCCTGCTATCATGTATTGTTCATGGCTAACACTTGAATGATAGGTCAGGATCTTGTAAGATATTTCGGATGAGTTGTGCCAGGAAAGTAAAAATAATTGTTATTAGAGGAGTTTGGTGATTTGAGGAAGCAGCCTGTTTTACATGAATGCAAAGAAAAAGGGTTGGCAGTCAGATAAACCCCTTCTTAACTTCTTAATATTCTTTTCCCTTTTCATCTGTTTTATTTTTTCTCCTAAATTGCATTATTCAAATAAAAATTCAGTGCATGACAACTAAAGCGTGCCTAACAATTCTATTTCTTTTTTTAAAAAGGCTGAATTTTCTATTTATCCCCTGGTGCTTCAATCTGTGAAAATGTTATATTAATTATGATTTATGCTGTTCCCTGTTGATACTGCCTGGAGCCATGCAGTTGTTTTGTTCATGCATGGTGAGAGTGTGCAATGCCTGCACAGCTTGCAGATGTGAAGGGATCCCTGAGTTCTTGGGAGCCACACACAGCACTTTAAAAGTCCAAGGTCTAAAGTGTAGTGCTCACAAGGACTTTGGTGGGACAGGGGACTTGGGAGGGTCAAAAGCTGTGCCTTACTGACCTAACAGCTGAATTAGATCTGCAGGTAGAACTCTTCTCATCCTCTTCTGCAACTTATTCTGTACAAGGAATTTTAAGTTATCACTCTTAAGAGTTGCCAGTAGTCTGAATACACACCAGCAATGATTTCTCTGCTGATGTCAATCAGTATAACTTCATTACTGTTGGAGCTTTTCAAAAATTAGCACAGTTTCAGGCTCTAACCTTGTTATGATAGCCAGGTTCCTTTTCCAAATGATCACTGAATGCTAACAGCTCTCTGGATGTTACTGATGTAGATTGGCACAACTAACTTTGTTCAATGTTGAGTTAAATATGTTCCTGAAATATCAAAATTAAAGTTTTGTAGCATTTTTCTGTAGAGACTTGTAAATTGCTTTCTTCTCCCGAATTACAAAATAAATTAGCCAAAACTTTAATCATAGAACTGTAAAAGGTTGCAAATCTGAAAAGCAGGAGCAGCTTTATTGTTTGGTTTTTTTTAAATGTACTTATTGCCATTTGCATCGTTTAAAAACAAAGAAACAAAGCCCAAAACCTAGTGCTTACCCTAAAGTTTAAATTAAGAGAACTGTTTTCATTCATTTTTATGTTTATGAAATAATTCACTTTGCTGGCTAATTTTGCAGCATGGTGAAGATTGTCATAATTGCTGCCTAGGAGGGGACACCTTGGCCAGGGTCGTTTCTGTCACTTCTCCTTTTTTATTTCTTTGACCTTTACCTCTGGAAATAAATGTCATGTTGTGGCTTAAGCACTGGTATAAGCAATAGCATGCCTGAGTGCAGCTGTAACTGAGGATCTACCTGTTCTTCCCTTTGCAAAATTGGTGCAGGCTTCTCAGCTAAACCCAGGTGCTCTGATCACAATTGGGGGCAATTTGGAAAACTGAAATTCTGTGTGGTCTCATTTTCATAAACATTATTTTGATGGGGCCATTTTAGCCCACATGTGCTTCTGAAAACAGAAGCAGAACAGTAAGACCCTGGGCCAGCACTGTTCACACAGGCAAGAGGTTTCTATTTCCTTGAAACAAAGAGCAGTGAGTGGAGTGAGACAGTGGGGTTTTTATGCTGGTTTTTGCTAGTTTGTTTTGGTCTGTTTGTTTGTTTTGCTTTGTTTGTTTGTTTGTTTTAATGCTTATTGATGGTGGTTTTCTGCATAAGGACTAAGAGCTAGGGATGTGTGAGATGAGGCTGCACAGTGATCACAGTTCAGGGACACCAGCAGGGAAGATGGACAAGGGGAGCACAGGGTGCTCTGCAGTAAATGAAAATAAGAGGTTATTTTACTCACAAGGTTGAAGTGGCAAAGATGTGGGGAGAGTAATGTGTGACAGGATTATTAAAGATTTCATTATAATAGAAATAAGAAAGAACATGAATTAAAGCTGCTAAACTATGACATTTTCTAATTTTTCGTGCTGTGGTTTATAAGTGTAGTATTTTTTTTCTGTCATAAGTTACAGTGTAGAGATAGTCATAAAACATTTAATACTTTTTTTCTTGCAGGAAATAATAACATTTTAAGGGGGGGTTAAAAATAATTAGACTTTTATCTTACTTTGTTTCTTTTTATTTTTATTTTACTGCTTCTGCTAAACAGTACTCTGGGCAAAAAAAGTTTCAAGCTTGTTTTAATGTAAAAAAATCTACAGCTCTCAGTAAATGTGAAGACTGAAACAATTTCTTAAGGGAAAACCAGTATTGCTTTAAATATTAAAACAAAAAATTTAGTTGGCATTTTCAGAAATACTTTCTTCCCATAAATTTGCACTTTTTCAAACCATTAATTAGTTTTATGCAATCATTCTGATGTTGTTGGAGGAAAGAAAATTAGTTAAATACGTGTTGACAGCTGCAGCTAGAAACCTTGAGTGATACAGAAAACAAAGATAAATAAAGATTCTGAAAAAGTGAAAGCTTGCTAAGAACATATCTAGACCAGTGTTCATAAAATTGAGATTATGCTGTTTGTTTGCAGCCATTCTGTAAAGCTAATGTGAGTCATGAAATAATTAATAACAGGTGAGAGAACTGGCTCCTGATATTTGTGCCAAGCAGGCATTTAGGTATCAGCTGGAAAAGTCAGTAGCATTCTTTAAGGAAAGACAGTGGAGCTATGTCAAAGGAGAAAAAAAACCCTAAATTTTCTCTTGTCAGATATGGATTATGCTCTTTTAATCCCAAGCATTTCTCCAGGGTTTCTCTTAACTCAGAAGCATTTGAGATGCATTGTGAGTGTTGGGGTAGCTCAGAAATGCATTGCTGCGATATCCTTTTAAAAATGAGAGACATTTTTGCCTGAATGATAAATAGTGTGAACTGAGCTTTCAAGGAGATTTCTCCAGGCAGCAGCACTACACAGTGCTCCTTACCAAGGCACGTCCATGAGCTTACAGGCAGAGGTGCTCAGACACATCCTGGGTCTGTATGGCTCATGTGAGGAACCAGGAATGGCTCCAAACTCTGCAGGAGGGAAAGGAGTGGGAGATAGGAGATGTTCCTTATGAGAAATGAGATGGTTTTGACCAAATTGTTGCAGTAAAGGAGACTGCTGCTACCAAATACAAAAAAACCAAAAAGTTCTATATTTACTTTATTGTATCTTTAAAGGCATAATATTTTCTAGATTGGCTAAATATTTACACCAAAATCAATCTTGAATCGTATGTATACCAAGGTGTGCAAACTAATGAACAGCGAAATTATTTAAATGTATTTAATTTAATTTAATTTAATTTAATTTAATTTGAACACAAATAAGTGATTGTGAAAGTGGTGGCTTCTGTATTGGCAAAATGCAAGCATCAGTTTAGTGCAAGAAAGATAGGTAAAGTAGGAACAAATTGAAATATGCTGATTTCAAATGCCAAAAATGAAACAACAATTTGACCAAGAATTTATGCTGAATCAAGAAATATGTGCTGTAGAAAATTAAGGTCATCCTGTAGTTAGAAGGGAAATTATTTAAGCTTCAAAAGTATTTGCTTTCTTTTTAAAAATGCCTCTTTCTTCCTGTGCAAACTTAATAAAGTCACTAAACTTTTCCTGCAAAATCATTTTCTTCATATACAAACCCAGAGAAACAGCAGCCTTTGTAAGTTTCTTGTGAAGACAGATTAATGAAGACTCATTAAATTATTTCATATCACCAAGTGTAGTGTGGAATGGAACATGCCATCAAGTGAAATGTATTTAGTTAGTATTGTCAAAATCAAAGTCGAAAAAATTACTCAGATCTGAAGAAAAACCATCTCCAGGTGGATTTCAGATGATGGCATGTTACAACACCCAGTTGTTTTAGGTTTTGTTTCTGCCCTCTTTCTGTAATAACTTCTTGCTATGTGTTTTAATATGCCACAATACATGGGCACTATAATCCTTATATTGTTTCTGTTAAACCCTAAATTAATAAGACTTCATGATATTGTGGGAGGACTGGGATTTTTTTATTATTTTTAAATTAAAAACATGATTTTTACTTTAAAGGTTATGGCTAATAAAGATATGATTTCATATCTGTCAAGAGGGAGAACATTTGTTGAGAAAAATGCAGAAACAGTCTTTATATGAGTAATCTCTTCAGCTTCATGGTACTCTAATGCCATGAAGAGAGCCTTGGAGAAGGAGGTATTTCAGGCCTATATTAGCTGGTTGATTTTGCTTATTTTTCATAGAAGGATGGTAAAAAAAAAGATAAAAGGAAAAATACATCAAAAATTTCAGACTTGCCATCAATAGAGATCTAGGTCCATGAATAATCCATAGGTCAATATTAGTTTTGGCTTATGGAAGTTCACCTAAATGGAAGTTTGACCAAGATTCTTATCTCTTACTCAATTCTGAGTTAAAGATTTGAAAATAAATTTGTTGATTGTAAGTTTATTACAGGCTTTAGTGGATTCCTACTTCAGGTGAGAATATTTCGGATTATTATTCATTTAATTTCTTGTTTATAATTTTAAATACGTAAGCAGAGGTTGGTGGAACTGTAAGAAGTGTTATGGATTCCTTGTGTGTTCGTTGCCCTGAGAAATGTTTCATGACTTATCCAGTTATTGTCAGTGGCACATGGGAGTGCAATTTGTATGAACAAAAAGCATTCCTGTTTCATTTTGGTAATTTGTGTTGAAAAATAATGCTTATTCTGTAGATAAAAACATCTTCAGTAGAGCTATGACACAAAAAGCATTATAGCTAACTCAATTACACTTTTATACTCCAGGAGAAAGTAAGAGCTAAGTTAACAGCTAATATGACGTGTCATTTCAGTGGTGTACCACATATATGTGAATTAAACTCAAAACATCCATTTTGAGATAATGTCTCATTGCTTTCTATTCAGCAAGCACTGAGATAATCGTGTTTTGATCAATGGAGTAAGAAAAATGCCAGTCAATTCCGCAAAGAAAGTTTGCCATTCATATTTTTCTAGTTTTATTTTTTCTTTTGATAAGAGAAGGTATGAGTGCGTGACTCAACTGAACACAAATAAAGCTAAAACAGGTTGATGCAAACAAGAAACAAGAAAGCAAAACCAGGGTGAAGGATGCTTTAACAAATAAGCACAGAAACAAGTCACATATGTTCACACATTAAAGTGCATACGTTTATTATTTACAGGTTTTATTGAAAGATGTTCTTTCTGGAAAAAGTGATGAGCTGTACTGAATAAATTAACTTGGGAAATTTCATTTCATAGTCTGGGGTAAAGCTTCTGTAAGATGATATGTAAATCCATCCAGAATTTTTTTCCAGGCAAGGGGAAAAAAATCAGAAAGAGATTCAATGTTTGGCTACCAAAAAAAAAATTAAGTGAGGAATTTACAAGAAACAGCAAAGATATTTATCAGACAAGAACATGACTTCTGTTCTAGTAAATAGAAAATAAACATGAATTAGACCTCCAGAGAACAAAAACAAAAAAAAAATTGTTTGACCACCTAAGTAGAAATTGAATAAGGAAAGAAGAGAGGTGATTCCTCAGAAGGAGGTGATAAGGATTTGCTATACTTCAGACAAAAAAAAAAATCAGTAGGGATCATTTAGAACCTACACATGGAGGAAAAATGACTTAACGAGGAAGTGCATAAATTTGGGGAGTTTTGTTTTTAGGGATTTTTTTTTTGGTTGGTTGGGTTTTGTGAGTGGTTTTGGTTTTGTTTTTTAATAAATAAAACTTTATTGCATCTGAGATATGGGCAAAACCAAGAATTTTACTTAAGATGTAGGGAAGCAGATTACCTCCATAACAGAATACCTGTAGAATTTAAATATTAAATGGAAAGACTGACATCCAGAATGTTTAGTTCATTTATAACATCACAAGAAACACTAATAATAGCAAATATAGCTCATATTGGGAGAAAAAAGCCTTTCAGGAAACTATTTCTTTATATGCTCACCTCTTTAGAAAGCAAAACATAAAATAATTTTGAAGTGTTGACAAAGGAAAGTCAGAGAGATAAATAGAAAATGAGACAAAATACAGCTAAAAGGGTTTAAAAGGTCAAGCTAATCTGATAGCTCTTCGATGGAATTATTGATTTTATCAGCTGAGGAAGTGCACCACAGAATTAATCAGTCTGTAATTCATTGTGATATTTAGTACACAGAGATGAGAAAGAGTAAAGCTGCTATATAGTAGATTGGAGGACCTAATCTGAAATTTTCTGTATTATTTTGCATGTCCAAGGATGTAAAATTGGAAGAAGCACTTAGAAAATATACAAAGCTGCTCAGCAAAGTTCTTGTCTTACTGGAATAGCTTTACCTAATTACTTTAGCAAAGTAAAGATCAATACATAAGAGGAGTTTTATTCACCCTCTATAGAAGTTTCAGGAATGAATATGAGAGTGATAAAAAGAAATTTTAAGATAAAAGAAACTAAGAAAAGGATGAAACCTGAATATGAATCTATTAAGACTAGAAATTAATGGCATTTTTGAAAATCTGATGGGTTTTGGTTTTTAGGGAGCAAATTGAAACTAATTTTAAATGTGTAAATGAGGTTAGCTTGTATTTTCCCTGGGATTGTAAACTGAACTGGATGATAAAAGGGAGATCTTTTTAGCTAATCATTCCTGTCCTGTATGTGATACAGCCATTCACCTTCAGTGGTGTGTTTGTGTGCTACAGCCCCATGGGCATTGGGATTCTTCTTGATATAAATTTATGTTTTTGTCCAGATTAGTAAAGCATGTCAGTATATGCTTCAGTGCTAGTGAAGTCATGGGTTATTAAATTTAATTGCTAAAATATACATCTCTGTATAAAAACTACTCAAAGAAAGAAACGACCTTTTTTTTTTTTTTCTTAAGCCTGTATATAGATACTTCCGTTGTTATTTTAACACTATAAAGATAGAATTTTAACATGCAAGCTCTGAGAAACAGTGAAAGATTTCTCAGCTCTTCTTAAAAAAAATCTTTTACTCAGACCTAATTCACAGTTTTGTAATTGTCATCAGTTCAAGCCAGCCAACAAAGCAGTGCTGATGTTAATCCGTGATAGAAAGCCATTATTATGTAATCAGAGGTGTAAGTATCTCTGTGAGCTGAGTGTTTGTATGCTGATATGATATGTACAGAGAATTATGGTCAATTATTCTCAGTGTAGTCACTACTGTCATTTTGTGTGTGTCTAATGTAAGTGAGAAATAGAGGAAGCAATACACAGATGTATCTACTTTTCATTTTAGGAGTTCCTATTAAAAACAGGGACCTCTTCAGATTACGGTAATCAGTGGAGTATTCAGTGGGAAATAAAGGATAAATGTGCCTTTTCTCTGAAGCTTTCATTTCAGAACATGGTGACTTTTTTATTTTGCTATCTATTAGGTTTTTAGTAGTTCATTGCTCCATAATTGATCTTCGTGTAGAAAGTGCCATGCAAGCTGTTATTTAAAGGCTGTTGTTGATTTAAAAGCATTATAAGTAGAGTAAAAATATAAGAAATCTAGAGAATGGAGTGAAAGGCTTGTTCCAGAATGAGGGACTATTCATAAACACAAACACCTTTTCTTTCCCATATCAACTGTTTCTAGTGAAGAAGGGTCTTTGCAGAAGAAGACAAAAATTTGTCAGTCCAAAACTGAGGGGCAGTTTGTATAGCAGAGTTTGATACAAAAAAACCCCAAACTAAAACAAAACAAAACAACAACAAAAGCAAAAAAAAAATCACAAACAAAAAAATACTGATATTTTAAACCTTTCCTGACACCAGAGGAGAAATTGTTTATCGTATTCCACTCCCACTTCTTGTGTGTGTGTGTCTAAATTAATTTAGACCCTAACTGTACAAGTTAATTGTTAATAACTTTTTTTTAATAAGAAATGAGTTCTACAAATAGATCAAACACAACACTTCTGCTGTTTAATGTCATCTCATCAGTACAGAAGTGCAGAAGGTCACGCACCCAATGCCCTGAGTATCCTTAGGGCAATCCTGAGGAAAGACATTTTGCAAAATAGAAGTAGCTTCAAACACATATTCTGTGTAAAACAAATCATGTACAGGAAAAGGAATGTGACTGTAGACCTCAAATACATTGCATGAATATTCTCACATCTCCAAAAGGTTGTTTGCACAAAGACTGTCAATGCCAAAAGAGAAAACAAAAATTTATCAATGTAATGATACAAGAGGTAAGTACCTTGCTAGTTTAATAGCCTGAAGCTTTTTTTTTTTTTTAATAGAAGCCATTTTACCCAGTACTCAAGAGCAATAAGGAATATTTAGATGACAATACTGAATTAGGTGTCTGCTCCTAGAGTTTCAGATGCAAAAGTCTCAGGAGAGAATTTAAAGTAGTGGTTCTCTTTAGGAGTAACTGATGGATGGGGTGACACAGTATTCTGAGGCTGTTTAGGTCATCAACATCATCCACAGGGTGTACATCACCCAACATACCTTATCTTTATGGAATGGTTGGAAAACGTGTTCACTTCAAACTCTGTAACTCTGTTTCTGGTTATTGAAAATTAAAAGCCTTTGGGTTTTATATTTCTTTCCAAAAATAATTTCTGTGTCGGTTACATTGCTACCTGCCATCAAAAACATTAATTTCTCAATAGTACTTTTGGGAAGACTTTACATTGGCACAGAGTGATGCTAACCCCTTCTTTTAAGTGCAAAAGGACCCTAGTTACATAAAGAAATGGACTTGACTGCAGAATCTATTCACAGGAAATTTTACATTCTATCTTATGAGACAGTGGCGGCATTGCTTCCAAATTACAACTGTGCACATTAAACCATTCTGTTAAATTTCTGTATCTTTGAATAGTAAACTTTGGATGTATTGTGGCATCATAGAGTTTTCCTAAGAAAACCAATCTAGAAAATCCGCAATGTCACTCACACCTATTTAATCTCATTTTAACTTTTATATTGATGATGCTTTAGGTGTTATTCTGATTTGAGATTTTAGAATTTCTCAATTATTACCAAAAGTCCTCAAAAATAATTCCTCCATTTATGAAAGTCTTTTGAAGGAAAACATTTAAAATTTCCTTAAAAGCTATCCAGGGGGCCTTCTAATGGTCTTTAAACTGTGTGTGTCTTTCATATAGGTTCAGAAAGGTACTCACTGAGTTAGGCAGGAATTTCCAGACTTTCTGTCTGTGTTATCACCCACCAATGGCAGTGACAGCTGCTATCATTGCAGGTCTACATTTATGCACAGAAAGAGAAGTGTAATCTCCCTTCTAAAACTAAACTGGAACCCTCATATTATTGTCTTCTCATTTCCCTTATGCTCTTCTCACTTTCCCTCAGATCTTTCCTCATTCCTGAAGGAGCCCCAGATCATCCCTTCATTGTTTTAAGGGGCATCCAGTCTAAGTCCCAGTATAATCATCTCCTTACAAGCAGGGCTAAAAGCTGTTGTATTTTTCACCTGGTTGTCAGCATGTCACATTGACCTGTTTGTACACCTCACCTGAGGAATTAGCCTTTTTAGGTAATAAAAATTTTGTTCCAAGTCACACAACTCAGATGATGCAAAAGTCTAATGTACAGATCTCCTTACAAAACTTTTTATCTGTGTAAATGTTAATATATGTGAAATTTATTTATTTATTACTAGCTTTGAACTTGTGATGAATACCATGTTCACAGCCTGCCTTCTCAGTGTCATTAGCTTTACATATCAGACACTACTAGGACTTTTCTTTTTTTATATTTTGCTTACCACTACCATAATAATCCTTTCCCTCAAAACATCATTTTGGGATTCCAGATCTCAGTGAGCACTGCTTCCAACAATACCAAAATATTTCTTTGGTCACATCCCAGTAAATAGTGATGGGAACCCTAAAGTTGCTTTGGTCTCATTTGTGGCCACCAAGGCTGCACCACTGTAGAGCTGTGGTTTTGCTTTGATCTCTTTCTGAGTGTATTCCAAGCCATGCATCTGATCTATTCTGACATCTACCCTGGGAAAAAACCCTTTTTTTTTCAATATATATACACTCAGGCCAAATAAGCATTTTAAACACAGATGTCTAGACACGTAAAGTTGGAGTTCCTTTCCGGAGTCACTGTTCTGTTTATTCACCTCCTGCATTCATGATGCTAATTTCACTTTTCCTTTGCAAATTTTCCTCTTTTCCTGCAGCTGGTATTTTAAAATCTTTGACAAAGGCAGTTTTTTCAAAAGTTAAAATCTTTAACACACCAAATTATCAAGGTAACTTAATTCACTTTGAAGTATATATGAAGGAAACTTCATTATAATTGATTCTTCTTTAGGATATTTTTCTCTAAGGTGAGGCTGGACACACAAAAGAAACCCTGCAGCAAATCACTTACTTGTAGTGATTTTTGCATTCAACATTTTATATGGAACCTTTTGTATATATTATGTGAGTGATTTTCAACTGTTTCTAACTCCAAAGGGGGCTGAAGGAAACCTATGGAAAAAGATCAGAGCTGGTGTTAAAAAACAGGCAAGGGCTGAACTGCATGCAGCACTCCCAAATGCAGATGAGAGTAGGCAGAGCTATTTTGTGGCTAATTCCTCACATGAACAACTTGCCACCACTTCCCTGCCCCAAATGAGGAGTAAAAAAATGGAAAAAAAAATAGAAAAAAAAGGAAAAAATGGGAAAAATATCACTAGTGCTGCGTTCCATTGGCTGTTGCTCAATGGAAAGTGAAACTGCCTGCAGTAGAAATTAATGGAGTTTGTCTTCTCTCACACACACCCACCTCAACTCCATGGCTCATACTTAACCCTTAACTTATTTTACATTTCTTCATACCTCCCCAGATGTGATAAAGTTACTGAGCTATAAAACCCAAGGTAAACTCCCTTTAAGTCTGGCTTTTCTGAGATATGCTCTTTGTGGAGACATCCATTTTGGATGTCAGAAAACACCCTATAGCTAAAGAGACATTGACAAAATCTATTTGTCATATTCAAGTAAAAAGAAATTGTCATCCTCGTACCATGAGGTAGAAATGAACAGGGAAAAAAGCTGAGTTAAGTATCTTATTGTATGCTAATGAAAGCCTGAGATTGCAAATATTTCAGTTACCACTGAGACATTTTTTTCTTTCCTAGGGAAGACATGAAGAACATATCAAGCTGCTTCTCTCCAACCAAATCCCTTTTGTGTTCATAGAGAAATCATAGCAAGACATTAACATTTATTACATCTTCCAAAGTCCACTGTATACAGCTGATCATAAAGATTACACTGCCAAAATTATAATTATTTTAATCCTGATTTCTTCAGTGCATACCCTGATTTATTGCTGCCATTTTCTTTGAGTCAAATGAAAAGAGAATGCTTGAAATAATTTAAATAATCTAAAGTTATGTACAGCTGTTTTTTATTAAGTGTTTGCCAGCCTGCATAATGACATGCTTTCTTTGGCATGTCATAATAAGGCTGTGGTAAAATATATACATTATGATTACATGAGTTAGTAACCAAGGAAACTAAATTGGTATTGTACCAGTGTCCTCTGGAACATATATAATTAACAACCTGTCAGGTTTTCTGAGAACGATCTCCGTTGTCTCAGGACTTAACAACAGCCTTGTGAAATTCTGATTTACAGACTGAAATGTATGAGGTGAGAGAGCAGGAACTGCATCAACTGTAACACACTTGTCTTTGTCTGTAAAGGTGTTCATCAGCAGATTGTATACACAATTTTTATATTTTTCAATGGCATTTTTGATGTCTTCCCTGTTGCTCACTGAAAGCAAATGCCTCAAAAATAAAACCTCCCATTAAAATTGAAGCAAAAAATTTCACTGAAATCAGAAGCTGTTGGAAACATCAGGTGATTTCCTGCTGGATAAGATTGTAGGATTAGAATTATTTTATATGTTCTCTACATTAAGACCTTCATTCATTTCACCTAACCTTAGGTGAAAAGCCAGTCAAGTATTACAGGTACTCTACTTGAATCTCAGTCCTATGGGCACCTTATGTCAAGACAGAAAGCAAAAGTATCTCGGGTAAGGTTAGTTTGGATTTCTCTTCAAAGACCCTCATAGAAAAATCATATCCACTTCAATACCCGAACCTAAATTAGACAGGGAGTGCCTATTTCTACTTTCATTTTACACTTCTTTAATGCTGATGCCTTTTTTGTTTTGAAAGTCCCTTTAACTCCCCATTTCAGTTTCATCCAGCTCCTGGTCATCTTCCTCTTTAAGATAATTTTAAGAAAACACCTGCTTAGATTTTTCTAACAGCCCTTGTTATCCAGCCAGTTTTGCCAAGGGCTATCCTTGAAAGTCCCCCACAGATAATATAACCTTGTTAAGGTCCTATATTAACTAGGGACAGCTGTGTAACAGTGAATGCTTCTATTTCTACCCATGGAGTTCTCAAATTTTATTGTCTTAGTTTTATGAACTCTTGCAATTTGATTTTTTTTTTTTTGTTATGTACTGGGGCTGTACCCTGACAGTACAGTTAAAACAGTGACTTAACACTTCCCTCAAAGCAAGCAGTTGAGGATTGACAGCTTCGTAGTATTTCTTATAATTTTAAAAGAGCACATACTGCAACTCAGTTTGCTGTGAGCCACAAATAAATCTTTGATGAAATATGCTCGTAATAGGAAACCTGAGAACATCACTTTTCTCTAACTGGAGAGCATGGTGATTTCCCACTAATCTATGTCACTCTATAATTTTGGGTGATATACAAAACTCCTCTTGCACTAAGGAGAAAATTATCTAACATTTCATCTATTTTTCAAACAGAAGAAGACTTCAGAGAACAGAAAAAGAAAACACAGCTTTTCACAGCTTTGTCTCAAGGTGCCTATGTGTTTAAACAACAGTTGGCTGCTTTATTTTCCTCATATTTTCAATTATCAAAAATGGTATCCTGGTATAAAATGGATCATGCAATTACTGAACACACAAAATGCCCAAAGTCATTGGGTCACAGCTCCTAAACTGATGTGTGTGCAATAACCCCTTCTCTTGCATGAGTGTGAGGCAGAATGCCCAGGGTTTGCTGCCAGTAATAAGTTCCTAAAGAGGTAGAGGCATAGCATGAATATATGTAAGGTTTGTAATTTGAAATATCAAAAATAAATACAATGATCCAACAGCTTCTATTTTGTCACATATGGAAATCATTCATACTTTTCACAGGTAAGAAATTTCATAACTTGAGACTTTTTGTCAACTTCCATTCAAATACAGTATTGGTTTTGGGTTTTTTTGTAAAGAACTCATTTAGTTTTGAGGTATTTAGACAATTGGATCTGTTATGAGCTTTCTACTCTTTGTTACCTGGCCGTGATGGGAGTTGCACATGTGAAATCAAATAGTAAAGAGCAGAGTCAAGGTCCCTTCCTGCATGCAGCAGAGACCAACACAAAAATGAAAGGTGATTGTTATTTCCACACACTGTATTATAAAGATCCAAGCACTTTAATATTTTTCTGTCTTCATGCTTCACAGTTGCATGAAAATAGTATGGCACAGCACAAAAATTGTATCATAAAATTATTCTGAAACCCCCTCCAAGCCGTTGTCATGGCAAAGGAATCTAATGAGAATGCTTTTAATTCAATGATATTGCAGTGGGCCTTAAAAAATGTGAGTTAGAGCCAGATAGAAAATGTTCATGAGTGAATTACAACCTGGCGTTGTCTCTGTGAATTTTGGATTCTGTTTTTCATCATAACCCCAGTGCTGGGGATATTGGAGGGTGAGGCCCTCCTGCTCTGTACCTTGTCAGAGGTAATTGCTGGACAACTTGCAGTGTAATAATGGCGAGGAAGGAATCACCCCATTGATACCCCCCAGTCCTTATAGAGTGTGTGGAAAATGTCACCACACTGGGAGGCTTATTCTTTACATCTCTGAACCTGAAAGATGTAAAATTATCCTTGTTTGGACTCTTTCATGGCACAACTGGAGAAATTTCAAATTACTTTTGCTTATGATTTCAATTTAGGAATGATTTCAAAATAATCTCCTTGGAAAAAAAGTTAAGAGCCTTAATTTTCTCTGTAATTTTCACTCTTTCTAAGGAAGAAAATAGAGAGATGATTGGTCATTCATCTGTTCAGTGTGGCGGCTGGCATCTCCGTGCCAGCAACCACAATTAGGGAACAGATTTATTATATGAGCATTTCAGAATCAGTAATAACACTAATTAGTTTTCACTTTTCCTGGAAAGAAACCCAAGTAACCCGTGTTTGTGTCTGTGCAAAAAAAGTAGTTTAAGATCCAACTGCTGGAAATAGAAATCTGAAATATTCAGGTTGGAAATAAAATGCTGCTTCCTAATAATGAGGGCAACATGCCCACTGTAAATTTCTTAGAATAACTGATCAGAAAAAATGAGAAATTCATCTTTACATGCAATCAATAGTAGCAGAATCACAGAATGGCTGAGGTTGGAAGTGACTTCATGGAGCTCCTCTCCTCCAGATCCCCTGCTCAGGCTCAGTCTGGATCCAGTTGCCCAGGTCTCTGTCCAGGCTCCATCACTGGAGTCCTTCAGGTCCCCTCCTGCCCAGCTGCCTCCTGGACATCTGCATGGGGTTGTTCTTCTGCCTGTTGAATTAGCCATCTACAGAAACTTGAAAGGTTTTTTAATTTCTTTAAGTACAAGATGGTATTTCATTTCCTAATTTGAAAGAATAATTATTTTTTCTGCAAATTAAATTATTTGCTGAGGGTGCACTGTGTAGGTTTGTCAATACAAGATTAGTTGTTCTGGTCTAACAAATGCCAAAAATGTCAGATGCCCAACATGAATCAGCAGGAGTGGTTTGAGTTTTAGAAATATAACTGCATTTTAGTACTATTCTGATTTATTTTTTATTTGTGTTAATAAAATAGATCAAGTAGATATTACCAGTTAACCAAATCTCTAAATTAGTTTATCATTTAATGTCATGAAGTTCAATGCAGAAAAATGACCAGATGGTTATGCATTGCCATGTTTTAAATGGTTGTTAAGCATTAATTGGCTTATCACTATAAACAGTTTATAGAAAAATGCATATTAAAAAAATAAAGTAGGTTTTAGTTTTTTATATTAATTATATGTTGCAAAATAAGTAAATACTCCCATTATAATTGACTCATGGTTTTATTTCTTTTAATTTCAATTTTCATTAAGATTTATTCATCAGATGGAAATTAAAGATTTGCTACCCTGTCTTTTTCCTTCCAGGAGACTGGAAGGGTTGAAGGCAATCCATAAAAGCTCTCATTTTAAAAGCATAAATTTATTATTTACCCCTAGTTTAGAAGTACTGTGAGTCTTAGTCTTCTGATTTTAAGTATGTAAGAACATGTAATCCACACTGAAACCGAAAGTTTAGCTATTTTAACAAAACCAGAAATGATTAGAAGCATTCTAGATCTTAATTACTGATGACCCCAATACTGACCTGGACAGTAATTGCAAGAAAAATATTATTCTGCTTTCTAACCCAAACCCTAGTTGAAATGGAGCAGTGCCTGGCAGAGGGAACTGGCAATTTTTATTTTTTTTTTTTGTGTGAGGAGCAGCTATGGCTCTTCCAGGTCAGCAAGAGATGTCTACTAGACATGTATAAAGATAATCCTGTCACCAGGAAATTGAAAAATAAATATGAACTGAATGGGCAGCATGACAGTTTGAAATTGAATGCATGTAAGAGCAGTGAAAGCAGTGAGAGGACAGGAAAGTGATGAAGAAAAAAAGACAAACTTCTAAAATTCAGTTATTCTACTTGAGAGAGAAAGCAACTTAGAAGTGTGGTAAGGGCATTATCTGAGATAACTGCATGTCAAGCAGTTCTCCCAGTCCTTGTGACACAACAGTACATCCTTTCTTGACTTTCCATGGGCATGTAACCTGGCCTTGGACCAAAGAAGGTCCAAGAGTCAAATGGATGCCCTGGGAGACCATGATGGGATGAGCAATCCTGCAATGGATTAATCATCAGCCTGTGTGTGTCATGTGACCTTTGATTACAAAGTGAGCTGCAGAAACACATTAAATTGTAAAAGAGCAGCACTAAGACAACTAAGATAAGTCTCTTTGTTGTAAAGAAATATATTTTCTTGGTGTGGTGTATCTGTGCTTATATGTATAAAAATCCCAAAACAGAAGAATATGTGTACAAAGTACCCCGGTTGCACACTGATAGGAGCAAGGACAGAGTGGTGCAGGATAGCAAAGAAATAGGATAGCAAAGAGATTATTGAGTTTGTAAAAAAACAGTTCTGTCATGCCTTAAGTGACTTAGAACACCTGATTTCTATAATACATGAGAAGAAAAATTAGTATTGACTTAATAAAAATGCAGGCCTTGAAAAATAATTGTGTGAAAAATAGTATCCATAAAATAATTAGCTTCTCTTTATGATGAATCACAAGTTAAAACTTCCTATCTGTCCTGTCACCTCATTTTTAAAAATAGAGATGTCAAGGAAATGGGGGAAGAGTTAAAAATTATACTAGAAATGAGAACTCAACATAGTGTTTAGTTAATCATAGTCATAGAAATGTCACAAGTGACCAAACTTTTAAATGGTCACAGACGTAAGAACAGGAACATACCTGTGTGGAAAGGACAACATTGCTTTGAGTGGGGACATTATTTGCTTTCTCCTAAGTTGGGAGAACTTATTAAACTCTAAACTCATCTACACTGAGTAATTTATAATTTTAAGTTGCTTCCTTAGGAAAATGAACTAAATGTTTGACAGTTATGAGATGTTAAAATGTCTTGTTGTCTGACATGTCTGATATAATTTTTTGTTCTTTCATTTCTGCAAAATTATAGCTACTTGGACAAAATGGTGGTGAAGTCTTTTATTTATAATTTCCCATATTTCAAGCAGCAGGGCATGGCACTTAATAATATTTTTAAGGCTTCCTGGTCTTTTTTGTCCTTCTCAGTTCACAAGTATTACCAAGATGTAACTAATTATGATTTACTAATTAATAAAGTGACCCTTCCCCTTCATCAAAAGTAGCATGGAGTTTCATTTAAGGGACATGGGGTCACAGAAGCAGTGATCATAATCAGGAGCAGTGGGTATGGGCATTCCATGGTGTTCTGGGTGGGGATCCCTTCCAAAATTCCCCAGAGCCACTCTTTGGTCTGCTGACAGTGGTAGCTTGAATGGTGGCTGCAGAATCTCTGTCCTCTCCAGATCTACTCATGCAATGTTAGAGGTTTTTTTCCTCGCAGAAACACACGGTTCCCCTCAGAGAGAACTTTGCCTTTTTTCTTTTCTTGTGTGCCTATGACATTTCTAGGGAGCTTTTAACAGCTCAGAGTTCTGCTTTCAGCTCTCTTTGAGAAAGCCCTGTTCAAAGGGGCAATGGCATGTGTGGCAACTGCCTTCTCCCAGTAATTCCTGAATAGCCCACCAGCAAAAACTGAAAGCCATGCATGGAAACAGCATTTACCCCAATATTAGTGTGAAAATTGTGGTAAAAGCTACTGTTCTCTAGAAATGTGTAGAATACAGAATTGTAGAATGTAATGCTTTTTATATATTCCCATTCAAAATGTCTCTTAAGGTAAAGTGCTTCAATTGTGAAAGTGCTCTGTTGATTACCCTGGTCAGACTTTGCTAGAGAAATGTGAGATAAAGGAGACATCCACAGTTAAAGAGAATAGCAGTGCCCTCTAGACAAAGTATCACAGAATACTGATGCCACCAGACAGTTTGCAGGTCTCTTGTTTTTGTACCAAATAGTAAAATAAGTCACACAGGCTGGTGCCTACCATACTCATGATAAGACCCACTGCTGTCATAATCACTGTGCATAAAGTAGTGCATTAAAAAAAACAGTAAAGAGAATTATTAAACTTTTGAGCAATAGGAAATAAAATCAGGTTTATACAAAAAATACTTTAATTAAAGCTAATGGAATAACTACAGAATTTTTTGGAAAGAAAAATTAATGAAAAATCTTCATTCCTAAGATAAAGCCTTCAATAATGTCATTTTTATTTGGTTTTAAACTGAACATGTTTTTAATAGGCTCCGCTAGAAAATTAAATGAAATATTCCATTAAAAATGTTATTTTAATAAATGTTTATTTTGGGGTTAGATTGCAATCTGTTAAAAAGAGCAACTCTTCCAAAACTGTCAGAGTAGATCATGCAGGAATGTGAAAGATGCAGAATATTTACTTAAGAGGAAATGGCCTAAGGAATTATTGCTAATTTTAATTAAGTTTTTTGCATACCCAATTGCTCTGCTATATCTGGACATCCTTGGAACTACTTGTTTCCTGCAGATCACATTGCTCCATGGCTGCAGCAGTACCTTCTGGTAATTCATTCACAGAGATTGCTTGTCATTTAATCTTTATTAATGCAAGAGTAGAAGGAACAATTTATTTACAGAATGGCTAAGAAAAAGTATTTGATGAGAAACTAATTATGTGGGGTACTGTGTCTTCACTGAACTTATTACATTCATAATTTTTTGCTCTTTGCTGCTTGTGTATCAAATGAAATATCCTGACAATTTCTCAGTAATATCTACATGTTTTTATTTTCCTGTAGAAAGCAGCTGGCAGTTTGAGAGGCCAGCTGAGAATATTGAACTCCAGAAATTTTTCTTCAAAGTGACCTGTGTAGCCCAAGCTGCACTCAAAGACAGTTTGCTAACTGACCCGTGAAGTTTATGAAGGACATGAACTTGCTCAACGTGCCCTGTAATAACCACTAATGGTCTTTCAGGGTAGCTAGGGGGTTCTCCTCTTGTCCATCTCTTCTCTTGCATCACTGACCCTTTTTAGAAAATTAGTAAGACCTAAAGATCAGTTTAGTATTCCTGTAAAAAAATTTTTTAAAAAGGCCAATTCTTACAAAAAAAACCACCCTCACAAACCAAGCCAGAAAGCTGCAACAACCTCCCTCCCTCAAAAAACCCTCACCAAAACAACCCAAAACTTCTCTTCCCCTTTGCTAAAGCTGTATTTTAGTCAGGGTAATGATACAAAAGATCAACAGTCCAATCTGAACTGTTCTGTTGTGGTTTTTTATGTACATGTGCATAGTCTGTGCAGTAAAAATCCATAACCTAAAGAGCAACAAAACCACAGGGAGGTGCAGGGAGATTATGAGAAGTCTCTGGCTAATTACCCAAAGCATTGGGTTTTGGGTTTTCCTGTTGTCTTCATTCAATGGCTATAATTAGACTGCATATTTTACAAAAAGCTTTTTAATGAGCTTCCCATTCCAGTTTACCTGGCAGGTACCCAGTTTATCCCAATAGGTTTCTAATTAACTCCAGTGAGTTGGAGGGAAGTGACTTGCCAAAAATACCCAGTCTATGACCAGGGATCATTTTAACTCAATGAGGATGAGTTATTTAGAGATCAAGTTTCTTAAAAGAGCTTAAAATTCAGCAATTAATGATGATTCCTTCTACTGGTGAGGAGCCCTGCCTGGAAGCCAGAAGATTGCTAGACATCTTCTAGTTCCTCATAGGTCAGTTGTAAGGGGCTTATTGCCATGGCAATCACCAATTCTTTTTTCCCAAGTGAGATGCTGTTTTGTTATAGTCTGGTACCTGCAGCCAGTGAAGGTCACTTCAGAGAGCCAAGTGGGGATTAAAGTGCACAGTTCCTTGGCTATAATGCCTTTGATATAATGTCTTTACTCATTGTATCCCTCTTCTTTTCCCTCTTTCTCCAAGCTTAGGTGAGAGAATCTTGCTTCTGTCAAAGAAATGGTTCTAACTCAGTGTTCAGAACTTGAACTGGATCGTTTTTATTTGTAAAGAATACCTGATTGGTAAGAGATAGCAGTGCACAATGGGAGGCCTTTAGAGCAGAAGAAGGCCAGTCAACACGAGATTTTTTTGGGGTCAAAAGTATTGATTCCATGGATATGTTTGTTGTGCAGTGAGTTCTCTGTGTCCACGACAATGCAGCTTTTTGGTGTTGTGTTTATAGGGATCTGCCTCAAAGATTTTGAAAAAGTCTACATCCACTTGACTGAATAACTGGACCTGCAAATTCCAGTCTTCCACAGGAGGTTTTTTACTTTGGCTGAAACAGCTGCAGATTTTGGCAAACTCAGGCATGAGGCTAGTCTGAATCAATATAACCAGAGACATCAGCTTCATCAAAGCCCATACATCAGCATTCCACCTCAGAAAAAGTAAAAACCTTGTAATTACAAAAAAATCATTAAAAATGCCCTTCCATGGAAGGATTTTGGTCACAGCTGTCCTGAGCCCTGCAGCACAGTTGTCATGGGCCCTTATTTGTGATCAAACAATTCAGCACCATGAGCAAGAGTTTGGCTGTTGATGATGAGAAAGTGCCTTAGTAGATAGAGCAGTGTTTTCATCAGCTTCTGTGCTATCAGGAAAACTAGACACAGCAGGACAGCTCTACAGGGGAGGGTATTTTCATTTGAAGAAACAACATTTTCCATAATGAACATTTCTTATCCTGAAGCAAAGCTAAGTGACATTGATAGTAACCTGATAACATTGAAATATAACTTGCTTTTTAAATCAAAATTAAATTTAGAACGAATACAAAGAGAAGGTGGATCTATTGTTAGGAATTTTTTTTTTTCTTCTGTCCCATTGATAGCATATTTCTTAAAAATATGCTAATGTATATAGTGCTTGCCCAGTGCAGTTAAGAGTGTGTGTCTTTGATAACTCCTTAACTTTTGATGTACTTTATAGTTTCAAAGAGTTGAAGTGTCTGAAAGCGAGTAGTTTAAAGAAACAACCCTCTCCCCACTTCCTCTCATCCAGCTCTTTCCCCACTGCTATCCTAACACATGCTGTGCATCTCAGAATAATTTCAGTTGGCATGATATGCAAAACTTATTAAAAATGAATAGGACACTGTCCACATATCTTCTTTTTACTTAAAGTATTTGTTAGATATTTTCCCTAAGGATGACCTGATCCATCTTAAGGTAAAGTGTTTCTGCAGTGAGAGTGCTCCCTTGGTAATAAGGAATGGTAATAAGAAATCATGAAACCAGTTAGGACATTAATACAAGCAATGTGTGTTAAAGCTGGGGACTAACTCTTCCTACCACCAAAGTGAATGTCTGTGAGAAGAGCACTTTGGATAATACTTTTTATCTGCTTTTCCTGGCTGCACAAACACAGAGACACACTCTCACACTCCTTCCAGCATCCTGGCCAGCACTCCTAGGAAAGTAAAGAATATCCCCTTTAGAAAACAGAAATAGGATTACGGGTAGCACTCAGATTTTGTCTGGACCAGTGAACCAATGTTCATTTTGGCATTCCTAAATCCAGGTGGGAATTTATTCCTTTCAGAATACCACACTAGGGCAAGGCCTAGGCAGGCAGACATTCCTCCCCTAACTTATTTTTGGTGTGAAGGGTGCCCAAGAGCATAACCTAGAAGGGATGGGCAAGACACCAGGGCTGACCATGGTGTGCATCTGTATTTTAGCCTGTGTGTGGGCAGTCTGTGGTAGCCAGGGTGTCCTTTTCTCCATGGGATGTGTTGGATGGCAAGCCTGCCCTGCCTCCAGTGTACCCTTGCTTTTGAGAGGGCTTTTTTTATCTTTTTTGTTCTAAGTAACGAGGGATTAAAAGTCTTTGAGACAAAAGCAAGGTCAGCTGAAAGAGCCTTTTTATGACTGTACTTCTCAGTTGTACAAAACCTTAAATAAAGCATCTGACTTGGTATAAGAGCTCAATGCCACGAAAGTTAACATCTGAGAAATGTATTCATGTTTCCTGAGGAGTTAAGGGTGCCGTTGTAATTTCTTTCCTTTTAGATCTAGGTCAAAAATGTCAGTACTCATCAAAGAGGTGAAGCCTGTAAAAGAGAAAAAAAAAAAAAAGAAAAAGAAAACAAAAATCACTACAGAGTGTGTGAATTCTTCCAGGGACACCACCACTGCCAGTGCCAAACAGGAGAGAGGTTCTGTCATACACCAAGAAGGGTAGGAGCATATGTCATGGAAAAGTGTTTTTGTAAATGAAAACCAGCAGAGGGAAAATGCAGAGGTAAATTTCACTATCCAACCAGAGTTTGAATATAATTTAATATTTCATTCTTTTTTATTTCCTGAGAGGAAACAGTTCAAGTTCTTCATTCCAGACAATGGAATAAGAACAGCTTTTAGCCTAAGGTAATTACTCATTATCATAATCTTCACAAGAACTTCCTCACTCGGACATGAGTGTACCTGGGGATCTTTAATCAAATTGAATGGATATTTTCCTTTTCCTAATTAAAGCTAGGAAGTTTGGTGTGAAATAAATTAGCAAAATCTGGTTGTTCTATGAAATGTTAATACAGTACTTGCACATCTTGGTCTAATTGAAATCCAGTATGTCATACATCATAATGATTCTCTAGAAATGCAGATGGAAAAAGAATAGCATTTTGAGAACTATAAAGTATTATATTTCATTTAGGAGGTTGAAACTCATGCTGATACTGCAGAAGGCCATTTATCACCACCTGTTTTGAATAAATGTCAGAAATATTCATGTTTCATAAAACACTACCAAAAACCATGAAATTATATTTTCTTATTGTGATTATTTACAACATAGGTTTCCCAGCAGCAAGAGAGATGTCAGTGGAGTTGTAGTTCCTTTTTCCACAGCCACTGATTTCAAAGACAATGCATGTACTGGATGCCAAATATTTTAGGACTCTCCACTGCAAGTCAGCAGCAAATTCAGTGAAGATGGGTGTCTGGTTCAGCCATTTAATTTCTTTTTTTTTTTTCAGTTTTTCTACTATTTAAATGTTTAGACTAACATATCTGAATCCATGCATATGGAAACTCAGCTTAGATGTGCCTCTACTTTTTCCCTGGTGCATTTTTTTGCCATTTATTACATACAGGATACTTAGCTTTAGACAAGAGTCTCATTTCAGAAACTTAAGCATCAAGATTAATTAGACATAAGGCATTTTTGTTTTAATGTTAAAATGATTGCCTCCACAGTGGACTGTGTGAATTTAAATCCACCTGAAGGTATAGGCATACCTAAGTAAAATCAATTCAGGAGACAAGATTAACATTGGGTTGTTTAATTCATGCTGTACTAATGTTAAGATGAACCAAACCCTGACAAAATACATCAATCCTTAAAGAAAAACTAGTTAAGGTCTTAATGTAGCAGAAGCAGTTCAATGGAGATTGAGTTTAAACCTGTGAGTTGTCCTATTGGTATTAGTGAAACCATATACAAGCACATGGAGAATATTCTTAAATAGTTTTGATGGATAAAATCTGTAAAACAATATATGATTGTGTGTAAGGTATAAAACCACCATGCTATCAACAAGGATTGCATTTAAGATCTTAAAAATGCAAAATCCTAAAAAATATCTTCATTAATTATTCTTAAGATATGAGAGATTGACTCAGTTGCAGGTATGAGCATAATGTGTAACTTAGGCAGTATTTGAACATGCAGCTATAATGGATTTGGAAATCTGCTGCAGCATGTTTATTTTAAAAGCACACCCAGAGGAAAAATCTTTATTTTCAACTCTAGCAATCTGTCCTTTCTTCATTAAGGCCACAGGAATGACACAGCCTCGTTGATGCTCTGCGCCTGTTCTTTGCTGGTGTGTAATTCCTGTGCAGTTCCTTCTCACCTCTGCTCCTCCACGTGGATACTTGACATTCAAACTTTGTGAATGTCCTCCTGAGGAGGATTTGGGCATGGAAATACACAAAGCTCTAAAATTAGGCCATGATCTTCAAAATCCCAAAGATAAGACAGTAGATTTCAACTAGTACGTGAAATAGAAATTGAGCCTAGTTTCAATTTCATTTTCTAATTTCAGTGCTGAATGAAAAAATAGCAGCAGAATGAGATTAAAAAGGACCTTGTGACAGCCTGGTATTTTACAGTTTTCCAGTAGTTAATATTCAAAGCAGGATATTTCTTTTGTCACTGTTTAAGAAGTGTATTTTTCCTGCTAATGTGGCAGTTGTTCTCATACGCCTTTGAAAATTATAAACATGCTCATGTATTTCTATGCTGTCAACATTCAGGTACCAGATAAAGTTCCAACAAGTTTAGTAAATTATCCACCATCATAAGGCACAATGAACTATGATGGAGGAAGTGATGATTACTGCAAAGCTTGTGAGTGTCATCTGGCTCACTCTTTATTTTGAGTTCCAGTTAAACAATTGTCACAATATGTTCTGAAAGTGGTGAATTGCTACTAAAGATCAAAGAGATGAGTAATAGCAGGGGATCTGAAACCTTAAACAGTAAAAGCAAAATACCATAGCCAAGAAATTATTCTTTTCATTATAAGGCATCTATACTAGGCCTAATTAAACTTGCAGATTTCTCTAAGGAAATCAGATTTTTAATTTTCCTTTACTTCAATGAATTCTCGTGCAATGACTAAAACCAACATAACTTTCTACGTTTTTGACTAAGCAATTTTCTGTGCATAGACAATCTATATACCACTGACATTAAAGATACTGTTTCCATTGCAAGTCCCAACTCTTTCCTGAGGCTTTCAGATTTTGGAATTTCCTTAAGCTTCTATTGTGAAGTACATTCCCTGGACAATACTTTTTGTATTGAACACTTACTGAATTGAACAATATATTCCTTCTAAGATCAGGGAAATCTATCATTGTTTATATATGGTTTGGTCTTCTAGTTCAATATGTAACCAAGAGAAGACTTCGGTTTTTCAAAGTAAGAACTTCAGGTCAGTAAAGAGACTGAGTAAAAGTAAATTGAAAGTTTATTTTGCAAATTCTTAAGGAACAGCTTCAGTCACTCATCCAGTAGAGGGAACTCTAATACAGTACATGGCAGGTGACCTGGGACTGCAGGAGAGTGGGATCACAAACACAAGGCAAGTGTAAAATGTATTTGTGCTATATATCATGTGTAAAGGAAAGTACCTACCTCATGTGTGCCATTAAGCTTTTAGTGAGCTTATTCCAGCTTGTTTATTTCCTTTCCTTCTTTTCCTTATATTCTGTGGTAACAGTTCATATATATCTGCCAGATTTAAGGGATGAATTGCCTATGACAGTGTCACAGTTCTAATAGTTCATAAATATTACAGATCATGTACCATTGACCATTTAGTTGAAATTTGGCCAGAAGAAAAAAAAAGTTAGTTTTTTAAGATGCTACAATTATGTGTCAAAGTGGCAGACAGTAGTCTCTCTTGCAATGACTGGCACACATCCTTTGGAGGAGAGAGGAGCAGTTTACAGCACTATAACAAAGTAGTCACCAAAAAACTCCAATGTTGTATTAAGCTGCCTTTCTATAGAAAGTCCCAAAAAGGAATTCACTCACTTTCTTGTTTCTCCTTTTTTTTTTTTTTTTTGACCTTTATCACCTGAATATGCTTTCAGCTGGTGTATCACTGTTTCATTGTTTTTAAGGCTTGGTGTCTTCACTCAGTCATCATTCTGTCATTTACTGCTTTCTTCTTCTTGTTGTTGTTGTTGTCCTTAGAGACAAAATGTCCCCACCTTGGTTGATCACTAAATAGGCTTCTTAGGGAAAATTGTTTCTTGTTTCTTCCAAACTGCTAGAAGACAGAAATAGATGTAACATTTCTCTGTTGCAATTTGAACTTAAGATCCTTCCCAGGTCTGTCTTCTCCAAAGAGCCTTAGTTCTTCTTCTACACTACATTGCGACATTTTGTCATTTCTACTCATTGAGGAATTCTGTGATCTTCCATAAAAGATAAAGAAAAGTTTAAAAAATTGTGAAACCTGCTGACATCACTGAACATTTTTCAAAGCTTTTTCAAAATATGTTCACCTTGGGTAGGGTATTCAGTATTAAGATCTCACCTGGAAAGGGATTGAATTATATGGTTTTAACAAGTATTTGTTCTTATAGAAATGAAGAATATCCCAGCACATATGATGTGTTGGCATTTCCAGTGGGAGCATTTCAGATCCTGTGCACAGCTGTGAAACAGAGCAAAAGTCTGACCCAGCATCTGCTGTGGGCTTGACAAGTGCCTCGGCTGTGGCTGCTCAGGCACAGAACAGCGGCCTCTGCTCTGCTTCCATGCATCTCCAGAATTAAAGCTGCAGAAGGACAGGCTTATTAGCTAAATAATCTGCCTTTTCCATGAAGTGCCCTGACTATTGTTGTTTTCAGATGAAACTCAACTTTCCACTATATTTAAGTAGCAGCTTTTTTTGAGACCGAATCATTATGGGTCATCTAGAAATGATTGTTAATAAAGGAAGTTTCAGGAAACTGAATTTATTTTGCTTACACACCTACAAAAGGATATTAGCTCAGTTGGTTAGATTATCATGCTAATAATGCCAAGTTTGTGGGTTCTTTCTCTGTTTGGGACACTCACTTAAGAGTTGGACCCAATTACCTTTGTAGGTCTCTTCCAACTCAGAATATTCTGTGATTCTGTGAAAAGCCTGATCTTTAATACTGTTAAAGTCAATACAAAGCTGTTTTTTAGCTTCTGCAGAACCAAGAAGCAAAGAATTGCAGGAATGCTTACAATTTTTACCAGTAATATTTTGTAGTTGCAGGGGTGTATAAATTTCCAAGAAAAGTGGAACCAAATAAAATATAGACATGGTATCTGGTATTTCTCATTACTCAAATCTTTTGCTGCATCCCTATGAATAAGTCTAAAATGCTAATTCTAAGCTGTAGCATAAAACCTAGGAGAAAATGAAGCCATGCATTCCAGAGATCAATTCAGAATGTCCTGAGGAGGCCAAAAATAAGGAGGAATTAACTTAATATTTACCTTTTAATTCATGGTCACTCTTGAATATGTATTGATATCCAGATACAGAAAAAGATATCTCTGAAGCTCCAGGCTGTGTGCCTGGCTAAATTCCCTGTTTAGTATTTTGTATTAGCTTCCTGTAGAGTATCCTCCTATGAATGTATCCTGCATTAAATATGCTAAATGCATCAAATCTTCCTCGAAATGTGTCTAAACACAAAGGGGAGAAATAGGTGCCTCAATTTGCCGGAATTCTGCAGTGGTGTCAGACTCAATAACATCACTTAGGATCCCTGAATAATTACACTAATGCCAGATATTTCATTATATAAATTACGTGTCTAAATGAGGCATAAAGTGGACAGTCAGAGCATGCCCCTTATTCAGGACGCTTGTGCCATATGTTACTCTCAAGGCTGGGTTTTCTATTCTCTGGTCATTCAGGGTGGCAGAGCAGGATAGCTTGCTTTGTTTAGGAAAACAGTTTCAAAAATAGAAAACTGTAAATGCATATTTATCCACCTAAACCATCTGAAAGCATGAATCTTGACAGAAGTCTCTAGCTGCTAAGTACAAATGCTAGAAGATGATACTTGTAGAACCTTGACACACCGTGTCGTGTGTGTGTGTTTACTTTTGCGTTTGGTTCAGAACAGTTTTTACAGATTTTTTGGCCCTCTGTTTTCTGATCTACATCTAGAGGCAATTAACAAGTGCCAAACATCTCCATAGGATTTTTTGATCAAATAAGCAGGTTTGTTCTGCAGGAAAAGAACTGCCTTGAATTCAGTCCCTTCTCCAAGATACTGTGCACTGTAAATGCTGATTGGTATCGACAGAGGTAAAAGATCTGTAGACATACATTAATTAATTGTTTAAAAATGGATTATTCTTTGTAAGGATATTGCAATAATGATGCAAGATTGCTTGTGTGGCTCTTGCATTAAATGTTCAGAACATTTCCCTTTTCTTGGCATTTACACCAATTGCATAGAAAGGGGGTTTTTTTGCTTGTTTGTTTTGTCGGGGGTTTTTTGTTGGTTTTGTTTTTTGATTTTGTTTTTTTCTTTTGTTGTGAGATAAATGCTTCTCTGTATATACAGTGCAAAGCAGGTCTGTGCAAATAGATTGCCAGTTTATGTTCTAGTTTTCCTGATAATGCTGGCATCTAACATATTTGTCATTTATCATGTTATAAATTGATCTGGATTGTTAATACATTACTCTAAGTGATGGAATGGATAATAATTTCCTAAAGTAAATGCAGGACACATCATACAATATTAAATAAAATGTGTAGAGGGACACATGTATAAGACAGGAAGGTAATTTGATCTCTGTTAAATTATTTAGAACACATTTCCATTTAACTAAGGAGCTAATGATGAGCAACCAGGTGAAGATTTGCACACTGACTTATGGATTTGTATTAAAGATTTCACATGGCTGATTACATTTCAGCAAGTTTGCAGGGTTCTCTTGTAAACAGGCCATTTTATATTCAGTATATTGAAATGAGAGCTGGTGTTTAGGTTTCCAGTGCAAACATGTGTAACAGGACAGATGTGAAAGAGCAGAAGGACAGTTACTAAAATACTACATTTCCTGTTCTATTGGTAGTACTTCTGTCATATACAGTGCTAGTGGAACCTCAGGAATGATAGATTTTTTTAAGTGAATTTTTTCAGGACATCACTATGCTATATCTGAAGAAAACATTGAGATGTTTTAAAAATTTTTACAATCTTGAGTTGTTTAGAATGTTATTATTTGGTAGATTGTACTATACCTAGTATGCAATGGTTGTCAATGATACAGACAGCAGGATGGCTGGACCTGATTTATTGGAAAATATTCAATAAGCTTTTTTAAAGCTGATACTCTTAGAAGATTCAATTTGTCCCTGAAGCCAAAACTAAATCCATTGTATTAATCCAAGTTATCATCTTTTATTAAATGTATAATGACTGGCTTGAAGGGGTTTATTTTCTACATTATATCTGTAACATAATATTAATTGAATGTTCTGCATCAAAAGATAACTGATGCTGACCAAAGAACAGGTCCACAATTCTCTTCTTTTTGAAATGCAAGATGAGAGAGAAACCACGTGCTCGTCTGGTCTCACACCTTGGTGACTGCAGTGCCTAAACCTGACTGAGTGAATTTCCTGATTGAATAACAGTTTTGCTGTGCTTTGCTGACATCACTTGGAGATGTTCCAGGGTGTTCCTTGGTGTTCCAAGCAGCAGCTCAAAAGCAGGTCTTGGTGTTTGGTATCCATTTGCGGCTATTCTTAATGTTCACTTTGAATGCTCCCCTACACAACGTGAGCCAGAAAGATGCACTAAAACTGCAAAGTAAATTTGTAGAGCTTGTGATGCCTTGAGCAATGCACCTGCTCAAATGGAAAATCCAGAGGACATATCTGCTCCCTTCAACCCTTAAAGAAAGGCAACCATAGCCCCAGGATCAGTGGGTCTAGAACTCTGCAAGTACACCTGATGGGGAATGCATTAGCTTGATGTTCCAGAATCTGTAGCTGATTTCAAATCTATGTCTTTAACCATTAGTGTAAAATTATTTTCTTCCATGTGCAATGGGATTATACTTTTGAATAACAGATGAGAGAAAATTCAGTAACCTTTAATCTCTGCCAGCTGGTTCAACCAAGCAGCCTAAAGAGGTGTGCAAATTTCCTATATATAAAATAGGAAGGAGAAAATCAGCATTTGATCAATGAATTGTGAAAGTCAAAAGGGCATTTGTAAAAATAGCTGGTTATCTGCTTGCCAGTCTGCTTGTTCCCAAATGTTTGCTTCATGGAAGATGATAAATACACAGTGAATTTTCTAGACATGTATGTGCAGACTTGTGCCTTAGCAGAAAGCAAAAATATGCATATAAAAAATTTAAATTCTTCATTTTTCCATTCTGACCTTAAATGTTTACTATGTTCAGCCTCAGCATAATGATACAGTAGAGGGGATTTATTTCATTTCATTTTGCACCTTTACAAGATCGTATACAGGTAGTGCTGTATACATCTCTCCCAGGTACTTATATGGTTACATTATTGTGTTATCTGAGTATTTCACAATTTTTATTATGAATTATAAATTTATGGCACCTTTGCAAGCAATGAAATGTAATTGGACCCATTATTCCATTAGGAACTTAGGCACACCATTAGGGAATGGTAAAGGAAATAATAGTTACAGGATCTAGCATGCTTCAAAGTGATTTTTTCCCTTTTCTTGCATTTTTTGAAATGACTTTTAAATTCAGATAAAATGGAAACTCTTTAATATCTAGTCTGTCTAGTCTAGTCAGATCTCTGATGCAGAACAAGATTGCTCTCACCTACGTTTGTACTTTTATAATGCAAATTTTGCACTTGAACTAGTTGCTAAACTCCTGTTGTAGGCCCTCAGTGGGAACTGGGTGATGAGGGCATGAATCATCTTGTCTTATTAACCACACAGGGAGTCTGGATAACTAGCTGAGATATCTACAGAAAAGATGACTAATTAAGTTCAATCTAACTTAAAGCAACCAGATACCTTAGTCAAGACCACATAAGAGCAGAAGAGGGAGCTGAAGTAATATTTCACCATTCCTAGGTCTGTGTCCTAACCTCTGACACAATCTGTCTTTCCATGACCTCGATTGCATTCTTATCTCCTGGTCTGAGTCCTTGTCACTGTACAGCCATAAATTATAGAGTGAAATTCATCCCACTGGACTTCCAATGCCTATGATGTCGCCACCAATACAAATACTACTCACTTTGGGCTCTGCTAATTAAAAATGTATTGTTGAGGTACTTGAGGTTCATTGACTATCAATGGGTATTAGAGGATTATCTCAAAAGTGAATGTTGACACGGTCTCATTGTCAGAGAGTGAGAGCTTTTGTAGGCATAAAGTGTTCATTTCAGACAGAGCAGATGAAGGCAACTGAGGAACCAGACATTTGCGGAAAAAACCCACTAATTAATTTCCAGTATTCAAAAAAATTGAGCAGGTGTCTCATGGCATGATTTTTTTCAGCTTTCTATCGATGCCATTTTTTGGGATTTGATCCCATTCTTTCTTCCTGAGAACAGTAGTTGCTGTGAAAAAGCATTTGTGCATGTATTTTATATATCTATAATTTCAGACTACATTCTTGTTATTATCATTCTCTTAGATGTCACAAGTTCTGTTCTTTATTCGTAATTGAAGCCCTGAGATGAAGTAATTGACAACAGGACCTATATTCCTGATATAACTTGAAAGAAGTAGAACTTCATGTACTCTTGACAAGATTATCCTAATTTATCCAATAAGATTAGGGTCTGTAACATACAGAATGTTTTCTACTTTCTAGACCAGAATTTTTTTCCTTCATGCTCTATTCCTTGGAAGTAAATTCTATGTAAATGTGATGGGCAGGGAGGTTTTATAGTTTTTGTGCTCCTGTCTAGTTAGAGAATCTGCTCAAGGTGATGCCAAGTATTTTTTTTTTCTTTATTTGTAGTTCTATAAATGACATATGAAGTCTTGAGACAAGAGATTTTTGTTGTATTTCATGAAGGACCTTAGGTCTACCCAGGTGATGAATTGTGTGCTTGGGAATATCTCTGGGAAGCCTCTGGTTTGCTGAGATTTACACTTTAGTGAAGGCTAGTCTTGTACAGTGACTCAAAGAACACATTAATCAACTAAGAGATTTTGGGTTGAGTATGCTTTTCATTCATTCAAGCCCTAAAAAGAGCTGAATTCTTTCTCTGCATCCCATTTCTACCTCTGAGTCTCACTGCAAATTCTGAAGCTTAGAAATGTTAAGATATGACCTGCTTTTTTATTTCAGACTGTCTTTTTTTTCCCCTCTGTAAAGAGCATAACAAAGACAGCTCATAAAGGTCCTGGAAATATTTTTAAAGTTTGAAAGGGGACAAGGCAGAAAACAGTGATAAGTGGAGTGATTTTCTGCACCTGGGGTTTGTGTTGAGTACTTATTAATCACCCCGACTCTCTTTGCCCTCTGAAGTCAGAGAAACTGCTCAGCTGAGTAATAGTGTAAACTCTCAGAACAACAGATGTCAACAGGACAGACATTACAATGAACTCAGATAAGTTATAATACCAGTGAGTAGAAATGAAAGAGTATTAATTGCAGGGAAAAAAAAACCAAAAACAAAAAAAAAAAACCAACCAAAAAAAAACCACCACGAAAATGTAAAGAGAGAATATTAAAAACAACAGAAGAATTATCAAGAAAAGGAATAGGATTGAGAATGATGATGCTCTTGCTCATTTTGAGAATAAGCCTAATGCTCATTATCAAAATAAGTATTTTATAAAGGAAATCAAAGAAAAATATGGAATTTGCAAGCTGTAATATTTATATTCAAAGCCTTAGGGATTTCCCTTTTCTTTGTACTTTTTTCTTGTCACTTGCTGATGAAGACACAGGGTATCTGTGTTTCTAATGAATACAGCTGTCAGAATAATGTAGCTGTACAAGCAATTAGGTCTGTGTTATGAAACAAGGTGCACACATGTTGAGTGCATATGGCAAAGGGCAGGAAAGAATTCAGAGCTCTGGTCAAGGGTAGAAGCTCCATAATAAGGAGTTGATGGTGCAATTATATGGTCATTGAAAAGAAAACTTTTACTAGCCACTAAATATGAACCTATCAGAAACTTGAATGAAAATCTTGAGTCTTGTAGTCCTTAGAAAATCCCAGTGTGAAATGAGTGCTGACTGTTGAGGACTCAAAGGAGTTAAAGTGTTCAGTATTTGCTGTACTGCAATACTACTGAAGCTGCAACAAACAGAAATTGATATTTCATATGTGTAATATGGGGAGAAAAAAACAACAAAAAAAAATGAAAACAGCTGTATAAAAATTACTGTTCCTGCTATTTAGGTCAGCTTCTATATTTCATGGAAACCTCATGGTTTTGGCATTGTTTTGTGCCAAATTCTGGTATAATTGGAAAATTTTGTTATTTAGTAAGGAAATAATGCAAAAAAGTCCAGTTGTGAATAGCATGCATTGATATTAAAATATTAGTTGGAACCAAAAACTGTATTATGGTGGTGGGGTAATAACAGTGTAGTTAGGAAATATCACATTTGGGGTTTACATCTCAATAAACAGAAGCATAGCAAGGTTAGTTTATGATTCAGAGTTGACAGAATTAGACTTCATCTGAGCAAGTGCTGGTCTTGTATCCCCTTCACAGAGGGCATGATGTGGGATCCTTATGCTTTTCCTAAGGAATAAAACCAGGGCCTCACACTTATGGAAACAGAAACAGCTCCAGGTTTTTTGTTGTTTCTATGGAAACAAACTCCCACTTTGTTTACGAGGCAGAGGAAATGCTTTTTAATGCATGAATTAAGGAGATGAAGCACTGTGCAAAACAGGTGAGCTTCCAGAAATCCTAGGAGTCAAGACCAGCAAAGCCAGCTGGGGCAAAAGCAGGGTTTAACAAGAGCTCATCTGAGCACTTTGCTAGTTAAACAGAGGAGAAAATGAAAGCATTAGCTGCTGCTTTAGGCAGGATGGATAGCTGCTGTTACACCAACGAGTGTTTCAGAGGTTCCTAAATTGTCTTCTGTCTCACACTCAAAACTGCCACGTTTGAACACCAAAAAATATTGTTTCACTTCCAGCTAAATGCAGTTTAATGGCTTCTAGACAGCCATAAAGCTGAGCAGCAGGCATAATTCTTCCAATAGGATATAACATCCAGTGTGTTTCTTGATTATCCATCTCAGTCTGATGCTCTACAGATTTCCAGTGCTTCACACTTTTGTATAAGATATATTTCTAATAGAATGGATTCATTTACCGGTTTGGATATCTTTCTTTATGTTATACTGTGGGGATTTATCAGTCCCCATGAATCTGTATTTTATCAGCCTACCCTCTAAATTTCCATAACAAGAAATGATTTTATTTCATGATCTCCGTTAGCTTGAAGGTCATATTTGGCTTTCTGCAACATTTTTTTCAACCCAGCAATTTCAGAAAGTTTGGCTGCAGGTCAGTAATTTGGTTTTAGTTAGGTCCAAATAAAAGGGAACATGAGGAAAATTATGGGGTCTATAAATAACTTTGTAAGAAGTATTTTCTTTTCTTGGAGTCATTAGGAAAAAAGCTCAGCATTCAAACCTGTGCATCCACTGGTCTCAAAATCTTTACTGCTATTCTGTGAATACCTACTTTGACCTCCAATGGTCTGCAAAAAGTCTGTACTAGTAGAGTAGAATATTGTAGAACATCTCAAGTTGGAAGGAGCCCATAAGGAATGTTGTTGCACTAGGTACAGGATATTTTACTAGTTACATCTCTGTAGTAAATGAATATTTTAGAGTAATAGGGAGATAAATGCTCTTTAAACAGTACCTTCTACAAACTCACTGCACAAAATAATTTGCATAAATTTACTTCTACTCACTAGTATTAGAGTTAGCAATTCTGAGACTGCTGTGCTGTCTGCTCCCTTGTCTGCAAGGTTCAGTCATTGAGATTGGTTGTTTGGCTTTCATTCCTATTGTTTATTCCTGCATCTTAAGTGAATTGATTAACTTCAGTGATTTTAGAAGCTTTCCTGAATGAGGTGAGATGGGTCCTTTTTCTGCAGTAATTCAGAAGAATCCATGGTTGTAATGGCTGGTGAATCTCAAGCATGTGACAACAGATTTAAAAGGCAAGAGATGGATAAGTATCCAAAAGAATGAGGTTAGGATTAACACTGTGGCTTTTTGTTTGATTCATTCAATCAGTGACATTTGTAAGAATCTCTCATGACAGTTGTTTTTCAAAGCTGCCCAGTAATCCCAAAGGCAGTGGCATTTTTGTTAGGTTCAAATACAGTTATATTGTACTCCATTCTAGCTCTCTGATATTTTGATACTCAAATAAAAACCCTATAATCTTAGTCATCATTCTAGGGTCATGCAATTTTTAGAAAATAAGATTGGATGAAACATTAGGTATTCACTTCTATGCATTTTTGTTTCTCTCAGCCTTCCAGTTCAGCTGGCAGGTCTTCCTGGTGCATGGTAAATACCCATTCAAAAACAAAATGAGGGTTCATTTACTGTGGTGACAGAGATGTATTAATACTGACTGTGATACAATAGAAGATGAAAAAGGATAAAAAAGACCTGGACAATGTGTACTGTTGTCTGATTGCCCTGAAATTTCATCATGTTATTTGGTCCTGCATGCTATTCAGTGGCTATTAAACCTTATTAGTTTGCTTTTATTATTATTTTTTAAAACCATATTTAATGCCAGGAAAGCTGTTGAACACTGCACAGCAGAAAAATTTATTTGCTACATTTTGGTCTCACGTATAGCTAGATGTCTATCAGTTTGATGGGGCTCTTACAATCCAAAGTAAAAACAGTTTATACATTGAGTTACTTTGTTAAATTACATGCACAAGTACCCCTGGAGTTTTCCTTCCTGATGATGCTGTCTTCATTTTGAACTGCTGTTTTGACATTTGTAGAGTTTTAGCAAATGCTTCAGGAAAAGGTCAGTTTATAGCGACATTTTCCCTTTTCAAAAACCTGTGGAGAGGACACTGGATACAGGTTTACTTGATAAGCCATTACAGATTTAAAAACAAGTCTTTTTTTACTGTGTTTTTGAACAGTTGTTCTTCACAATCTTTTTGTGTTTTTGAACTGTGCTCCAACCATTTACTAGAAAGTTTGTAGCAGTTTGTTTTTGGTGGGGAAAGAACAATAAAAGTTCTTTTCATAGAACTCAATTCTGAATGTTTTCTTTGCACACGGTTAACTTTAAAAACTTTTCACAGCTTGGGGGTTTCTGATACAAGAATGAAGTGTTTAGAAAACATAAAACTAGGGTATTAATGTTGCTGACTTAAGTCCAAAGACACTGAAAGAGCTCCTGCAAAAACCTCCCTGCATGTCTGTGTGCTTGGGCAGTGTTTGCTCCTGGGCAGCTGTGCTGCAGCTATATGTGCAAATGTTTTTTTTCCCCCCCATTCAACTGGGTCATTTCCATCTGTCAGTCAGTTCTGTAATGGTTTGAAATCCACCAAATTAATTAAATACTGTCTAGTAACATGAATAAACACTTTCCAACATAGCCAGAGCTTCTGTCAATGATGTCATTGAGTAATTTACTGTTTAGGGAATAAAGGCACATTTATTAATGAGAATATGTAATCAACCTTTTTTTCATATTTTCAAAATCAGGATATTCCAGTAATTTCTCTCTGACGTATTTTAAAAGAAAAAGTATGGTTCTTAAAAAAAGTTCTCTAAATATTAAATAAGATACAGTGCACTTTAAAAAAATGTAGAGAAACATGAGAAAATATATTGAGAAATGTATTTTTGTCTGGATATAAGCATGTTCCATGCCCCTGAGAATTCTGTGCTTTTGCCTATCCAGGAATTATATTGGTGCCTTTGTGAACACAAAATTTGTTTTTATCAAAAAAAAAGGCCTTTTAACTTCAAATAATAAACACTTAGAGAAGACTTTTAAGAAGCTATTCGATGTTTCTATTGTTGAGGTGGTTGTTAGGAAATAAATACAATAGAAAAATGTCCATAAATATATCTTTTTAACCATGGTATTAACACCATGAATTCTGTATTTTTAATGATTGAGGGAATTGGCCTTTAGTCATTATGTACTATACACTTTTTATACAGCAATGAGACAGAATATGCAAACTGACCTTTTCTTTGAATGAATTAGAATAGAAATTCTACTGAATTCTCAGGATGTGTGTACAGAACTCATTAGAGCTGTCAAATTACCTGTGCTCACTGAGCTGATAGGACAGCATGATAGCAACATTTTATGTGGCCAGATGATAGAAGTCCTATGAGCAAAACGACTCAGTTCAACTTGGATGAAAAGACTGGTCAGGATATGTCAATAACACAGATTTAGTCAAACATTCTATAGCCACTCTACCACCAGAAAGCAGAGAGATCTGATTAGAAATACTTGATGAATTTGATGGATGAGGAGGATGAAAATACCCACACCAACATTATCGCCTTTTTGAGAGTCAGTAGATATTCATGTGAATGTTCAGTTTTTTTGTTTTCTGTTTTTCAACTTCCATAGGGATTATTTTTCAGCATGTATGTAGCATGCCCTTACTGATACACACAATATTTTTGATTCCATCAAGTCAGAGCAAATTTTTTCCCAAATTGTTTACTTCTCTTTTGACTCATCTAACTGGTATAACAAGAGCATCTCCAAATAAAATCTATGTTCATATGTAGTAAATGAGAAGCATGTGGTTATTAAACAGTTACAGCAGTGCTATAACTAGGCCAAGGAGAGTATCCATAGCATGTACTCCTCTGAACTGCTGCTGCACTATTGTTTTTGATAGATTCACTTACAAAATTATAATATTCATGGCAGAACACATTGCCATATCTTAAGTAGAAATAGCATAGATGTTTCATTAATTGATTCTTTACTTTAAAGGAAATACATATATTTACAAAATATTAATAGCTTTTGCCCTTTAGCTTTCAGTTGCATAGTCTTGGTCTGAAAATTGCAAGTGATATGCAATACAATATTCAAGTATTAATGTTATGTGCAATATTGAATTTTTCATATATTTCTCTAACAAAAAGTCCTCAACTGATCCATAAGAACTTTAAAAGAGCTTTCCTTGCAATATTAGCCATACTTGTTTAAAATAATTTTTTATAAGATTTGCTCTGTTTTCACCCAGCTTGGCTCAACATTAGTTCATGGGTTTCTGTTGGTAGCCTCTTCAACTATAATAATTTATTACCTTTCATTTCTTGTGTTCAGGCCAAATGAACAGATTGCATTAATTATTTCTTTTCCATACTAACTAAATGATTCCATCAGACATTTTTAAGAGAGATTTTTTTTTCATTTTTCAGCTCAAAGTAATGAAACTTTTAAAAATTTCCAGTTTAAACTCTCTCAATGAAAATCTCTTTCCTCTTTTCCTTTCCTGTCTTGTTTCTCCATGAAAATTCAGTAGTGGAGAGAAACCTGCCAGCACAGCAATTGCCCATCTGACTTAGTTCACTCAATCTGAGTCATAGTCTATCCTGTTCATAATTGACTAGTGATTATTTGGGAAATTTAAATCTTCTGTCTTTTATGAAAGAGCCTAACTGAATTTTTTAGCCTAAATATTCAGTGCCAGAAGGTTTCCGGCTAGACTCAATGCTCCTAAACATATATGTAGGAATTAAATACTAAATATTGAGAATACAATTTAGTTTTGTTTTGATTTTGAGGTGGTTATTTAAAACTATATCCTTACCAAAGGTCTCTGTACCTGCTGGGGTTAGGGTATGAGTGGCCCTGCTGAAATTGTTGAAATTCGCTATACATAGAATTAAACATATGACTTTTTGTTTTCCCAGTCCGTGCCTTTCATGCAAAAATGAAAAACTGTTTAATGAAACTTGTAAGCCACCTGAAACAAAATAGAAGAGTTAACCATCCTTCTCTATGCCACTACATTTTCCAAAGCCTGTAATAGTTGTCAGCTGGAATTACTTGGACCACATAATTCTGAGTTTTCAGTAATATAAGAGAGTAGAAGTTTCATGACAGAAGTAAGAGATATATCCTGTTCAATATAGTCTGCATACTTGGAAAGTGTTCAGGAAATAACAGTAAGATTCTAATTTGAGAAAAGCTGAGAGACTCCAAAAAATCTAATATATAATCTATTACATATATAGTATAAAGAAAAAAGGAGTAATGAAGATCTGACTTGATCATGGAAGAAAGTACTTAAGAGGTAGTTATGGAAAAAGTAGTCTCTGAGAGCAGAAGCATTTCACTCTAAAAGACAAAGACAATAAAAGCTTCAGCTGGGGGCTGGATGTAGGGAGATCTGAAAAGAAATGGAGGCGGGCAGGTGACGCTGCAGCTCACCCTGGAGATCAGTGGATTGTTCACTTGGTTGTTCAGACTTTAGTAAAGTCTTTTACAGTGTTGAATTGATTTCTGTTGAACATAATGGTAGTTAAAGCACCGGCTTTAAGTGGAGACCCCTGTGTTCAGGCTTCTTAAAACCAAGTCATTCCCTTCATGTTTTTCTTAGGAAGAGTCTCAGGGTCAATGAGACGCGATTGGTACAGGATTCACCGTATGAAATCCTGTGTGGGCCATGCCTTTGAAAAGGTCAGATTAATCTATCACATCTACCTGTGAAAGGCATTTTCTTATAGCCTGGAGCTTTCCTTAATTGCTTGCTGTGCCTACATCAGTAGTAGAAATAATAAAGAATTTTCTAGATGCTATGTCCAATATACCAGCTGAGCTTTCAGGTTATTCTGTGTATTTCTGGATGGTTTTGGTAAGGATCATGTATTTCTGCACTTATGTTGAAGAAGGGAAACTCATGGTTTATCCTGTAGCTATATCCTGAACCTTGCACTTGGTTCATTGAGCAGGGAGGGAGGTGCACCTGTGTGTATCCCACAGGGATTGCACACACATGAGAATGCACAGGGTAGCCCTAAGGACCTGCTGGAGCTCCTGAGTGCTGCTGCAGCAAGCATGCATGGTCCGTATGACTTGGGGAAAAGCCATATGCTGCTCTGACGTTCCACTTGCATTCCTGGATGACGATGGGCAAGTCAAACACAATGGGGAGAGTTTGTAAGCCAGTCAGAGGTGGTAAAGGTTGCTTTTGCAACCTTTAAAAGGTTAGCAAACCTTAGAGGACTAAGAGGACTCTAATTAGAGGTTAGCATCTGAAACGCAGCTGAATAAAGTGAAGAGTTTGGAAGAGATTTAGGCATAAAATATATATCCCATAATTCACATCTGCTCTTTTAACTTGAAAAAAAATTCCTCTTTTAAAAGGTTAAAAAAGTAATAAAATAAAAAATAGCAAAGAAGCCATTACATTTAAATATTTCTGTACTATGCAAATGCTGATTTCAATATGCCAAGTAATCAGAGAATGACATATCTAAATATTTCTAATTACTTTAAAAGTAATGCTGCATACTCTTTCATGTTAATGCAGTGCTATGCCACTTTCAGTATCTCTGAATAGTATTATTTTCTTCTAGCTGATCTGCAGTGAACTTCAAAATTTGTTGCTCTAGTTTGGTCATGTGTGTTGGTTTTGCATGAGAGGAATTTAGGGAAGTGAGTTTTTTTCTGTTCAGTCACTTAAAACTTACAGCGTTCTGTAAAAAGTATTGAGTATTATTTTAAAAAACCAGTTTAGGGCCAAATATATATTGAATGTGTTTTGTGCAAGGCTATAAAATATTTCAGAGTGTAAATGACTGCTGAATTTTACATTTAGTTACAAAGTTCATCACCTTTTAAAGTTTCATATCATCTCTCTCTGAGATATGTAATCACTTCCACTGGAGCACTAAAGGTTTGTAGTCTGCTGGAACACTGGTGGATATTTTCTGGAAACTGCTTGATCAGTTTTATTTTATTACTGTGTAAAGTGTTTGAAATATCTTAAGTATTAGAGAAATGTTTTTAAAAAGTTATATTCTGTTATGTGTAATGTTATGTACAAACATTATCAAGGAGGTCAGACTGGCTAATAACAATGGTTCCCCTGGGGCATTAAAAAAATATCTTAGACTAAATAATTACTAGCAGTTTTTTGTGAATAAGTGAAAAGATAAACACTGGTTTAGTACTTGAAAAGTATTGCATGGGTTTTTTTTATTTCTAATAAATTTAGAGAGAAATTGCAGTTCTCTTTTCACTTATGACATCTCATATGTATGAATCTCTTTGAATTTTATTTATTCTGTTTTAGGAGGGTGAGTGAATAATTTCATCAATATTGTGTTACTTCAATATTTCTCCTCATTTTAAAGAAAACCATTGTAGAGCTCTCTAATCATCGATATAACATGTTTTTACAGCAGGAAGAAAAACGTCCTCAAGCTATAACCTCTGTTGCCTACTGTGAAATTACTAGTATTTATTCAGAGTCTGAAATCTGAAAAATATAGTCAAAAATCTTATCACAAGAGATTATCAGATGATCAAAATTTACCTGGATTAAAAATTTAGAAGTGGCTACCCTTTTACTTACCTGAAGAAGTGTTGAACCACTCTCTCAGATGAGATGTGAATGCTAGGCTAAAACCCAGGCTACAAGCTTAACTTCACAAGGAAGATGGGCATATATATTTTAAATGCTACTTTACAGTGTAGGGTTTTTTCATTCATTTTTTTATCAGGAAGCTTCTAGGTTTGTTGGTTTAAAATAGATACCTGATTAAAATTAAAGAATCCAACACTTTTCTCCATTAAGCAATATTAAATCTAGCTACATTTTAGAAAGGTTAAGCTACACAAACTTTTTCAGCCATCTAAAATACAAGGAGAACCTGCTCTTTCCTTCACATTCTTTGTGTTGTATACAAAAGGCAGCGTGTGAAGCTGAACGGAAATCTAAGAGGTTATTGTGATATTGGCAATAGTACTATTGCCCTTCTGGGGAAAGGTAGAAGATATCAAGGACTGGAAAATCATTTTAGTGAATAAAAGAAGAGTAGTGTATATTCTCATATAAAGAATATATGAATAAATGAATAAAAGAAGAGTAGGGTATTCTCATTTGTTGAGATTTCTTTAGTTTTTTTCTTTCCCAGCAGTACTGCAATAAAGGTTCTTGCAAGCCTGGGACAGGTGCATCTTACCTTCCAGAGATGTCTCAGTCTAACCTGACTCTCAAAATGAGTTTCTCCTGGTGAGAGAAACTTCAGCAGAGCTGGAAGACCAAGGCAACAAGTGATCATTGCTGGTGCTCACAACAGCTCCTTCCAGTCCAGTTTTTTGCACAGCCATGGTCAGGGAACTTTCCCCCCAATTTGGACAGAAGGGCTGTGCCAGGAAGATTAACTAAACAGATTAAGTGCAGTAACTTTTATGACTTGTCTAACAGAGCCATGGAGTGACATTCACAGTGCAATATGACTGCACTGTTATATCTTTGAACCCACAGCCAGGAATCACTTCGTGCACTCTCTCAGCATGGCATAAGGCAGTTTAATAGGGCATAGCAATACTATAAAGACTTTTGGAGCAGGAATAAAGACTGCCCTAATTACATGAAATTCTAACCAGAATTTTGCTGTAAAGTTGGAACTTACGCAAAAAGACCACCACTACATGATAGACAGGAAAAAAAAAAAAAAAAGGAAGTTGAAAATCCAGATTACAATAAGTATTTAAGAATATTAAGAATCAGCCAAAATCATGTTTATCAGGCTTAAGGAGCTGTGTTTTCTGATTGAGACAGTCTTTCTCGTAACATGATGGGAACTAAGGAAAAAAGATAACAGAAACATTGTCAGTTTGGCTTACAGTTAGTAAATCTATCTTTTACTGACAGAATTTTGTCTCACAGAAGTGAGATCTGTCCCTTTAATGCTAATAATAAATGAATTAAATAATTCTCTTTTTGAGTTTTTGTGTATATGGAAAACCACAGTACCAACAAAAGTGTCTGTTGTGCATGTAGCTGCTCAATTCATGAAAGATGGGTTTGTGACCTCTGACTCCTAAACTGCAGATGTGTACAGAGAGCATCAGACCTAAGCATAATTATTTGAAAATAATTTGAACTAATTGCAAATGACCACATGCCAGATTTCATCAGTATTATGGATTGGTTAGAAGACACATTCATGTCTACTGCATGTTTGAAAAGTTTTGTGCCAAATATAACCACTTAGATAGCAACAGGACCTAGCAAACCATGCTAAAAGCCACCTACAACGTGTGGTTTTTCTTGAAGTCCTGGTTGTCCCTCAAGGTGGCTTTGAAGACTCAAACTCATCCTCCCTTGGCCAAACATAAGGTAGCTTGATTTGAAAACAACTATCTTTCATGTTATTTACCTTTCTTATGCTGCACCCAGCATACCTTGCAGGCTGGGTTTTACACTAATAAAACCCAGTGGAAGGCATGATTGGGGACCATTAACCTTTAGAACACAAAAAGCTTAAGCTCAGGGAATATTTCTGAACTGCCTCATAGGGCTTTGGAGCGACTGCTTCCATCCTTCATCTAAATTGCCTGAATTAATTTTCAGGGCTGATAAACTGTCAAGTGAATTATGAGACATGGGCCTTGGGTTAATGTGCAGAAATGCTCCTGCACCAATGCTGAGTAAATCCACCTTTCTTTGTTGACTATACCTGCTTCAGCCTTCAGAACTTATTTTGCCCCTTTACAACCTCTGCATTTCAAATTCTCCTTTCTTCATTTTTAAAAAAACTAATTTAATAAACAGATTATTAGGAGGGGCATTTTTCTATCTCATCTTTCACACTCCTTCAGATACAGTAGTAGCAATATAATATGTAAACAGATGGTCAAGTTGATTTATTAATTATTTTTTAATAAGATGAGAAAGTCTGTCTCACTATTCTGCCAGCACTTCACCTGTCAAAAATGAGTTCAAAGGAATAGTTCACCTTTTATCTTCCTGTATTCAATGGCTAGACAGACTGCAATTTATTCTTATCTGGCTAGCTGAGTTCAGAGGGAATTACAAGGAATTCCTGTACTTGCCAGTTACCTTTCACTGCTGGGTTTTGGCTCTTTATTTCCATATGTATTCATATAGGTAATATGGAACTGGAAATAGCTTGGCTGTCCCTTTTTAATTAACTATTTTGCATATTTTATAGATGAGGGAGACAAGTACCTCAAGCTGAGATATTTAGAGTGTATTCCCATGAAAATTGCTAACAAAAAACAATTAATCACTGCCATGTTTTGCTTACCTTTGGGTAGCTCTCAGATTGACATAAATGTTCATATTTCAATATTTGTATGAATGGACATTCAAATATATCATAATAACTAGAGTATAAATTGTCTTACTGAGAGAAAAGTTGTGAACATATTTCTTTGGAAAACGAGACAAAAGTAAACTACTTACACTAGTTTGGGGTTTCTTTGCATACATCATTGTCATCACTTGGCACTTTAGTTTGGGTAAAATCTATTTATACTTCAATCCTTATGATATATGCATGATTAGTTCTCAAATCCTGTATCAACAAGATCCTTTTCATGGTAATGGTTGTAAAGACCTTGCATGTATAGCAATTATATATAATATGCCCCTGGAGAATGCTTAGATTTCATAGTACTGTGTAAGCATCTTGTCATGGTTTAACCCCAGCTGGCAACTGAGCTGCATACAGCTGCTCACTCACTGCCCCTGGAGGGGATGGGGAGAGCATCAGAAGAGCAAGAGGGAGAAAACTCATGGGCTGGGGTAGAGACAGTTTGGTAGGAAAGGCAAAATCACTGTGCGTGCAAGCAAAGCAGAACAAGGAATTCATTCACCATTTCCCTGGGCAGGCAGGTGTTCAGCAGCCCCCTTGAAAGCAGGGCTCCATCCTGCACAGTGGTGACTTGGGAAGAGAAATGCCACCACACCAAAAGCCTCCTGCTTTCTCCTTCTTCCCCCTGCTTTGTGCTGAGCATGAGCCCATGGTGTCTGTTGGGGTCAGCTGTCCCAGCTGTGTCCCCTCCCAACTCCTTGTGCACCCCCTGCCCAAATGCTGGTGGGGTGGGGTGAGGTGACTGTGTGTGAATTCTGCTTAGCAATAACAAAAATATCCCTGAATTATCAACACTCTTTCCAGCACAAATCCAAAAGATAGCCCATAACAGCTGCTATGAAGAAAATTGTGTGGCAAGAAAAAGCAGCACACATCTGGAAACCTAAAAGTCCTGTGAATGAACAGAATTACCAGGCAGTCATGAGCTGTAAATGGGGATGATAGAAAGTATTTCTTTTTCAGAGAAGAGGTACTATACCTATCACCACATATCTAATAGTTATCAGCTCCATTTTGGTCACTTCTCTGCCAAGAAATCTCCATCATGTCTGCACCCATTACAATTGTTTTCAGTAACAAAACCAGGATCAGTAAATATGCATCCTGTTTCCTGCAGCATCTCTTACTAAAAAAAGCACCACATTGCTATGACATACTCCAAGCATTTAATGTTTGAAAGCAAAAATGCATGGAATGGTAACAAACCCAACAGGCTTTTTAGCTTCAGAGGTCTTTAAACTTTGTTATATATTTGGCACAAAGAACTGTGAAGATCTGCAAGGAGAATGACTTTTTTTCAATTAGAATACTTTGAAGCAAGTTACTTTTTTTGCTCTGAGTTTTTTCCTGACCTGAATAATTGGAATGGTAATGTGTTCATAGATCAGAAGTGTATTCTGGAAGTTAATTCCCTTGGCATTATAGACAATCAGTATTGAAATGGTAAGCATTATTTTCTGAGGCCCTGATCTTACAAAGAGCACCATGTAAAAAATTGGAAAGAGCAAAGTCACTGTGTGTGGGGAAGGGGTGTGAAAGGAGATGAAGAAGGTGAAAGAGGTTGTGGGTGATTGTCAGCACTTTCATCCCTGCTATGGAAATGGCTGTACTGGTAGGCATTTCCCACTCCTTGCCTTCTATACATGCACAGGGGTTGTCAGCTGTCCTGAATTTCTTCACTTTTCTTCCTGCACATCATCAGAAAGACATTCTGTCCAAACACAGAAGCCTTCAGACTTTATTGTAGGGCCTCAATAGCCCCATGTAGAGATGATCTCCCCAGCCATAACACAAAGTTCTTTACCCACAGAATTATCCAGGTAAGACACACAGCTGCACATCCCTGCAGCATTTCCATCCAATGCAAACCACTGTGACTTTACAAAGGTCACAGCCTCAGAGGAAGGACTGTTCTCTAGATTTTATGTTGCTCTCACTGTAGTGTCCAAGCTTAATAAACAGAATGTAATAAGAAAAATTACCAAATATACTTGAACTAGGCTGATCAGACATGCTTATTGTAGCAATGCATTTTTTTCTATTATTTACCTTTGGAAGGTATATTTGGTTATAAAGACCAAATTGATTGTGTTTTCTAATTAAGAAGAAAATGAGGAAAGGGGCTGAATATTTATTTCAGAATTGCAGTCTACAGTATTTAAAATGCATGACGAGCTACAGTCTTGCCTCCTAATTACTTAGTCCCTGTCACTTCTCATTAACATGTAAATCATGTTATAAACATAGTAAAGGTGGAGTAAAATATGTCCTGAGGGGAGGGGGCATACTGGAAAATTGCTTTGGGCAGTGTGGTGATGAGAGTGTTTCATTTGCAGCTCATCTGTATTCCACTCCTATGGGAAGATGCATATATGAGATTTAAGCAATCATATTTTCTTTGTCCTAGGCTGGAGTGGTTGTTGCACTTAAACAAATCGATATCAAGGTTTTATATTATCTACAAGGAAATTAGCATACAAAATCTAAGACTATCCAAAATATTGAGAATACATTTAAGGAGTAATTGTATTCTTCTTTAAAGAGAAATAAAATTTGCCCATGATTTTAGGTGATAGTCCTGAAAAAAAGAACATTGCTAATAAGATGTTTTGATTCATAGCAATCCACCAGCAAAAGCTTCTTGGCTCCCTATAAAAAAATGGATTATACATAAATAAGACAACATTCAGAATATGCAGAATTACTCACTTGCCTTTTAGTATCTAATATTTAATATTTGTAAGAATGATTGTTTCAAAACAAATTCATGCAATATCATTAACACATTTTACTTACTCAGAGGAGTCTGCTTCTGAAAAGACATCAAGGCCTATAATTTTAATGAGAAAATCAGTTTATACATATGATTTTGCTCTTAATTTACTTACCTGTCACTGACTGAATGATGAATAAGGTAGAAGTAGAAGGTCTCCTTCTCAAACATTACACTCAAATATAAGGGAAAAATACATGCTTCTAAAAAACTATAATTTTGGTGCTCTTATCTCTGTGGAAAACTTTGGAGTCCTTTATCTGAATGAGAAAACTGAATTTGAAAATTTCACCTTCTCCGTGTAGTCAAGTCTTACAATGGCTCCTGAAGAAAAATATTTGGACTAAAGATTATAAAAGAGTGAGTAACTTATATGTATTTAGCATAGTTAGTAATCTGAATTAGCTCAAATTCCAGTGAGCTGGTGAAACAGAAATAAAGATTCTAGAAAGACAAAAAAAGAGAAATGAGCATGTTATTGTTTCATTAAAATTAGCCTACAGTACATAATTAAAAATATTATTTGTATATCATTTTATACTGTACTTTTTCGTACTTTCCATATGAATAGAGCAGCGTATTTAAAAAAGAGATATTGGCAAGGGATTAGTGGACAGCTGGGACTTTTGGCATGCAGGATGTGTATTTCACACAACTAGAGCTCACTGAAACATTTAATATTGAGGAAATGATGAATTTTTCTGTTCCATCTTGAGAAAGGGGCAACAATTTTCTTTATTCTGGGAAGAAGGATTATCTCATTCCCCAGCTTCTGCAGATTTTCATGACAGCTGGTTTCCCTAGACCATGCCCTGTTATCTGCCATTACATCCACTTACAAAGCATCAGTTCAGTCATTCCACTAAAATGATCTGTTATGATTAGCAATAGTGTAAGTGAAAGTAGCAGCTTTGATTAGAACAATTTGCTTGCTTCTGAGTCTCCTTATTTCAGGAAGCCAGTACTCTCAGGAAGACATTGTACTCAGTTTTAGTGTTTTCTTCACAGAAAAAAAGAGCTGGAGATATATATTTTAGTGAATTAATTGAAATTTTAGACACTTCTTTGCAGTGTATTTTCTTTAATTAGATGGCAGTGTCACTATTATAACCTTACCTGGCCTTGTGGTTTACTGGACATACAAGGCTCTCAAGCAAAAGGGAGATAATGGTTTCAGCAAACAGTATAAGTGAACTTTAAACTTCCTGAGTTAAGAAAATTGAAGAGAATTAAGAAGATGAAAATGAGATGAGAGTTTTGATGAGAGGAGAAAGAACAGGGGTGTTTCTCAGGATGGCTGTATGCAGGGATATGGGCTGAAATAAAGCTGTCATCACATTTTCTTGATAGAATTCAGTGTTTAAAAAAATCTGTTGATTATTACAAGAAGAAGTTAAAAGTAAGAAAGGTAATGTATCTTCAGCTAAAAGCACCTGCACACAGACTTGCCTCAGCATACCAGAAGGCAAATAAAAGTGGGGGTTATCCTTGAATTGTGAGGTTTTTCCCTAAAGAGAGGGACTTCAGTTCATACCTGAAGCAGGATTCTGGCTAAAGGGTCAGAGTCTGTAATTTCACAACAAACTGATAATAAAATGGATTTACAGACCTGGGTAAACTTAAGTCACAGAGAAGGAAATATAGAGAGTATTTAGAAGGAAATATAGAGAGTTCAGAGTAGTAGGAAGAGGGAGGAGATGGGAAGTGACAAGTTTGGGTCTCTCAGAGGTGCCAGGGCAGTGCCAGGGCAGGAGGAGCTGAGGCTGCCGGGGCTCAGTGCTCTGGCAGCACTCGGCTCCCATGGGCCAGCAAAGGCTCCATGGGGCTGACAGGAAAGGAAGCCCTTGCTCTTCCCATATGCAAGGGCAGAAGGGTCACAAATGCTGAAGAAGTTGCCAGTCAGCCCCTTTCTGAGCCTCCTGGGGGCTCTGGGTCATGAGGGACAGTACCTTATGTAGAAAATGATGCTCTTTAGCAAGGGTGGAAAAAGGCATTCCCAAAAGCCCATGGTTTGTCCTCTGGTGCTGCTATCCTTTAGTTACTCTGTGGCACTCCAGCCCAAAGACAGTTCCCAGCCAGGTCAGGCTGAGTAGCCTGTGGACCACCCATTTCCTTCAGCCAGTAACTGGTGACATCCTTAAGCCCATAACTGGTGACCTGCCATCACAGCAGCACCTCACCCTGCCTGCTTCAGTGGTACAAGAGCATGACTCTAGGAACAGGCACTTAACCTTCCCTCTGAGCCATCCCCAACCCGCTTTCCTGAGGGCACTTTGGCTCCCAGAGTATTTTCCCCCAGCCACAGCCTTGCAGGACTCGAAGTTTGCAAACTCACTCAAAGATTTTGCACGGAGTGTAAATGCATAGGGCCAGCAGGAATCTGGTGGCCTGCTGGAAAATAACAGGAAAGCACTGGAAAGGTGATAGTTTTCTCCAAAATAGAAAGGATGAATTGGTGAGTTAGCACAGAAGTACAAGGTCCTAAAATGCCTCACTTATTGAGGGAAAAAATGTAGAGGGGAAAGAAAGATTAGTGCCAAAAGGAACCTTTGGAAGACTGCAATAAAGAAAGGGTAGGAAAAGGAATGATTACAGGGTGTGGGTGGGCATTACAGTGAATAGGTTCCAAGTGATGCTCTAGAGAAAATAATTATTTTTTCTTCTATACTTGTCTTTTGCTGTCTCTGTGGTTTCTTAATGGTTATTTGAACAAATAATCAAAAGACAAAGTTGTGTAAGAGATATCAACAAAAACTCTTAGTTTCACTTAACAATAACTAGAGGACTTAAGTAAATCAGAAAATGGACAGTTAAGAATAATTTCCTGGGAACCAAAAAATTATGTTAAGCACAGAGCAGAAAATTAAAATTCAACTAGAAGTTGGGGAGAAGCTATGCACTTTGGTTAAATTTTTCCATTTGAATTCTGACCTGTTACTAAAATCTTCTGAGCAAGACAAAAAATTGGAGGCAGCCTGGGAACAGTGCTCAATGACAGTGACATTTCCTGACAGAGCAATTCTTTGCATATCACTTGTACTAATTGTATTCAATCTGACAGCAACAGTTTAACCCATTCACCAGGGGAATTGTCTTGCTGCGAGACCAGTGATCTATGTTTTCATTTAGATGTCAATCTAGCCTTGTGCTGTATATTTTAAAGGTAGAATTAGCCTTAAATGATTGTACTAATATGATAAACACCATCTCCCCTTGAATTGCTGCACAACAGAATCTTTAAAAAGCAACTTGTTTTCTCCTGCAGAAAAACTTAGAAATCTAAGGGGTTTTGCCTTTTTCAAAGCCAGGCTGAATGAAATCACGTATTTCCTAAGGCAGTTTTCTTTATTTGACTGTAAAGGAAAATAGTTTTGGGCATCAGAAAGTGTTTTGCCTTCAAATATATCCAGAGTGCTTCATACAGTTGCAACAACTAAAATCCAAGTGCCTGTGCCATTTTCTTCCAATATGAGTGGGTTTTTATTTTTTACATGAGAGGCAGGAGACCCTATCAGTCTGGAAGACAGAAACATCAGATGAAAATCAGTTAAATACATCCATTTATTGTAGAAATTATGCTGTCTTTAGAAAACTTAATGGTGGGTGGAAATGGAGAGAGATGAAAATCCTGTGAGACTGGCCAAGCTCAGAGGGTTGGAAGCTGCTTTAGATGCACTTTTGAAAACTGTCAAGCCTTATAAATGCTTCCCAGGCCTGTTTCTCTGCTTCTACAACACCGGTAGCTGCTGCAGAAAATATCACCAGAATAAATCTTCAGAAATTACACCCTGCCACTGGGTTGTACTGAAGATGATGGGTGCCTGAATAGACTTTTGAAATACAGCTATATTCACTAAATACAGTTATGCTGTGGAAAACTCACCGATACAGGATAGTCTATTAATAGAAGGTGTGAGCTTAATTGCAAAAGGGAAGAGGAGAGGTAGGGAGAGCATCGTAGGTAACCTTCAGGACCTGTAGACCTGTAGCTTTTAAAATGTGGCTGTTTTCTGTGTGCTGCTATTGGCTTGGGTGGTGAATGTTTATATACCATGTTAAGAATTATGGGAATGGCCCACTCTTCTAGAAGTCTGAGCAAGGAGAACAAGCAGAAAGTTTGAAGACAGTTGCAGAAAAAAACAAAATCAACACCAAAAATATTAAATGCAAGAGAAAGGAGGAAAGTTTTTAGAGAGATTTCAGAAAGAAGGAAAAAAGAGATGGGGAAAAATAATGAAGATTGTTTGTGTTTTGGAGAAAATCAATATATGTTAGCTTAAAAAAAAATCTAATTAATTGCTTGACATAACACAGAAAGCTACAGTACATCTATCAATGGACAGCTTTTGAAGAGCCATGCTATGAAGACAACATTTACCTGTTAGCCCAGGCTCAATTGGTGTGGTGAAATTTTTTCTTTAGATGAAGTCTGATCTCTCTTTCCACGGACCCTTGAGAAATAAAGGCTGTAGAGCACTTCATGAGCTTTTAGTGGAGATACTCCAAACTTTTCCTTGCAGAGAGATGGGGAAAAACTTAAACTAAGTAAACAACCAACATGACGGTGAATGAATGTTTAACTGAAAGTAATGGACATTGATCCAATGCAAAGTTCTTTTAATAGACCTTGTTTGCAGGCTCAACATTTACTTGATCAGTGTATTTACACCCAGGTAGGGGATCTGTGTGTTACTGTATAGAACCCAAAGAGACATTGTGTTAATGTTTAACTACTGTCTAAAAATCCTTGCAGATATAAAAATAAATACAGTGTTGAATGCATGTATTCCCATGCCAATCCTTAAATGAAAGACAGATGATTTGAACAGGTTTAATTTTTTGTAACTTCAGTCTTGTTAAAGAGAGTTGTCTAATTTCATGCTAGTCACAAAGGCTTCCTTTCCAGTAAACAGAATAAATAGGCGTAGCTGAAAGATAAATAATCTGGCCTACTTTAGAAGCTATTTTAGGGTGAAATGTATTATCTTTTGGAGGTGCTTGTTTCTCTGTGACAACAGTGAAGAGAACTGACTGTGACTGACCTATAGTAATAGGTTTAACTTTTAGACCCCTCAAACATGGCAAATCAGTTGCATTCTTTGTCATATGAAGGAGGGTCAAAGTAAAACATTGGTCTGCCAACAAGAAGAGTTTAATTTTTTTTTTTTTCACAAAACATGAGTTGTTGTCTGTTAGTAATTCAGATATGGAGTAATTCAAGAATCTCCTTTGTTCTCCCTTTGTTTTCTCACTGTTACCCACAGCTCTTGCTGGTCTGTGTTTCAAAAGCTATTTCACAGAAGTTTATAAGGAGTCTGAATATGATGTGTTATTTTTAAAAAACAAGAATACTTTGTGGAGGATTTATATTTCCATATTTTTTATGCTCTGCTGAATAGCATAGTAAAGTTAAAAATATCTTCCAGTATGAATTTTTTAACAAACAAAATGTCTTTAGATGTTTCTGAAAATTGTATAAAAATAGACCTGAAAAAAAAAATCAAATGCAGAACAGCACACAGAAATGCAGCTTATTTTGATAGATAACTATAGATTGCTTATTGTTTGCTTTCACCTGGTGACTAGTTTTGAACAGGTTAGCAGCAGATTTTCCAGAAGCTGTCCTGAACATTTGTACCTGTATTTGAGTATTTCTCACAGTATTCTTACAGTACCACACTAAAGATGATGTTGTGCTCATCTTCTGGACATTTTCCCAGTGTTATGTGGAAGCATTCTTGTACATGGATCAAAATATGGTATTTCCATATATACACAGTCATCTATTTTCCTTTGGTTGTTTGGAGCTTGCTGTTGTGAAACACTGATTGTAATGAGCCCTGTTGTTTTAAGTAAATATTTGAGGTTCCATCTGAGCAGATCTCTTCTTACATGGCAAATGGCCTTGTTACAAACTGCCAACAAAATGCAGTGCAGAGCATGCACAGTTGTGGTCCAAATACATACAGCTGCACATAATTCACTGCAGAAAATGAAAACCTGATAATTTCATTTGCATGACATCATTTTTCTCATTATATTAGTCTCTTTTTTACCACTTTGAAGTTACAGATTCCTGCTAAGCAAACTATTGGCTGTTTTATTCATTTTTTAAGGATTTTATTTTAATATTTATTGAAAGGGCTTTAAAAACAGGAGCCAGTCTTGGCAGAACTACTGTAGTGTACCATTGTGATGCTAAAACTGTCAAAGACACAAAATAGCATCATAACATTTTGACTGAGCACAAGTGACTGTGCTGTAGTTTTGAGATTGTGGTTTGCAAGTCAAGTGTCAGTAGAGGTAACTCATTATCTACAAGGCTTTCAGTGAAAGGCCCTGTGGTGGATTGGCAGTCACATAATGTTCAACTGTATCTTCACAAGTGGGGTGGGGGCTTCTGCAGAGCACAGCTTCTCAGAAGGTTTGCTTCTAGGTGTGCAAATGTATTTTGGGTCCCTAGACTTCAGTCTCTTCCTTACTAAAATTATTCAGATAAGTATAGAAGTGAAGAAGGGCTATTCATCTGTCCTGACATTAAGATGAATTTGAAAAGAAAAAAAGAAAAAGGGCAACAAACATCACCCCCAACCCCACCCCAATAATAGGATTTCACAGTTACTAATCAGAGAACAGTACAACCATATACTGACTGCTTTGCTCTGGGCAGTCATCATTTGTAGAGAACACCTGATATTACGGCTCTTTTGAACTGGTATTTTTCATTTTTTTGTTTTAAACATGATTTCAGGTAATATTTTCTTCTGATGTTGAACCCACCTGTATTTAAAATAGAAATGGAATTAGAGCATCTCACATAAGAGATGTCTTAATAAAGAACACATGAGCAACTTCAGTTTTCTGCAGTCATTAAGGGTGCTGATTAAGGCTGCATTTTCTCACCCTCTCTTTGGACTCATGTGTCAATCATCTGGAGAAAAGTCAACAGTGTCAGCAAGGTGACAGAAAGTTTCTTGAGAAGTTTTGATGTCTAAAAAGTGGATCTTTCTCTGTAAACTGCCATCAATTATATGTAACATGTCGCCTAGGTTCTATATTCGACAATGAAAATAACTGCAATTTCTCTCTTTCTAAGCAGCAAGTCTATATCAGGTTTTTCAAAGGTATTTTAGTGAATAGAAATGAAAAGGGGGTATGTTTTTCATGAAGTGAAAGAATCTTGTTTGAATCACCACGAGCTTCCTCTAGACTTCATGGGAGTTTAAATAACCTTAGGGATAGTTTTAAGTGAGAGGGAAAAGGACTGTCAATAAAAAAACCTCCAACTAAGGGTAAAGTATTTTATGTATGTGGTATGATATAAATGTCTTAATAGTATGAGTGCTGTTGGAAGATGTAGGAGCTACAACAATCTTCTTTCAGTCATATAGGAAGAAGAGGCCTGAGGATTCTTTTTCAGAAATATATTGGTCTGTTTGAGTGGAAGATTCCAACAAGACCATGAAAAATTTTCCATTTAGATCAGTTCAAATAAAATTATAGTTTGATTATTTGAGACAGAATATTAACTTTTTGGGATTTGGGGTGGTTTTATGCTCTCAAGAAATAAACAACTGTTTTTATAAAATAAGATAGCAAAAGGATAATAATATTTTCCCCTATATTTTCAGACTATGATGTCTTAAAGACATATAGAAAAAGTGTCCTGTGATTTCTAACTTCTTTTGTTATTGAATAGACACCATTGAAGACTTTGTCATGCCCATGCTTTTTAAGCAAATCAAATCTGGCTCTCGTACTCAGAGATTACAGTAAGAAAACTATGACTCTTCAAACACCCACAGCTACACCACAGGAGTCTTACTAAATCCTGGCATGGGTATCATGTGTCTAAAATCTTAAAACAAATGATGAAATAAGTGAGCAATGGAACACACCAAACATGAAAAGATGTGTTTCTTTGAGCCACTCATTATACTGGTCCACTAAGGGCATGGGACTATGGGAGGCAGAGCTCTTTCTAGCATTTTATTTTATCTGTCACCCAGAACAATAGTTTTGAACATGGATGTTAAAGGAATACTGCTTACTTGTGTGAGATCATTTGTCATTCATAGTCAGGAAGAATCTAGTCATCATTTTGTGAGTGCACCCTCAGCAAACCAAGCTGTGCGGTGTTGTCACCACGTCGGAGGGAAGGGATGTCATCCAGCAGGACCCTGACAGGCCTGAGAGGTGGCCTGTGTGAGCCTCATGAGGTTCAACAAGGTCAATGGCAAGGTCCTGCATGTGAGTTGAAGGAATCACAAGCACAAATAGAGGCTGGGTGGAGAATGGATTGAGCGCAGCTCCCAGGAGAAGGACCTGAGGGTGCTGGTTGACAAGCTTGGCATGAACAGCAGTGCAGATGTGAAAACCAACTGCATCCTGGGTTGCATCAAAAACAGGGTGGCCAACAGGTCTAGGGAGGTGGTTTTTCCTCCTCTAGTCTGCTCTTGTGAAACCCTGGAGTTCTGCATCGAGTTCTGGGGTTGTCAACATAAGAAGGGCATGGACCTGTTGGAATGAGTCCAGAGGAGAAAGCAAGGATTATCAGAGGTCTGGAGCACCTCTCCTATGAAGAGGCTGAGAATGATGGATCTATCTAGTCTGGGGACGAGAAAGTTCTGGGGTGACCTTAGAACACCTACCAGTATTTAAAGGGGGTTTCAGGAAAGGTGGAGAGGAACATTTTTACAAGGGCATGTAGTGATAGGACAAGGAGCAACAGCTTTAAACTGAGAGGGCAGGTTTAGATTGGGTATTAGAAAGAAATTCTTTGCTGTGAGGGTAAAAAAAAGACTGGAGATACAGGACCAGGTTACCCAGAGAAGTTGCAGTTGCCCCATCCCTGGAAGTGTTCAAGGCCAGGTTGGATGGAGCTGTGAGCAGCCTGGTCTAGTGGGAGGTGTCCCTGCCCATGGCAGGGGGTTTAGAATGATGTGATCATTGAGGTCCCTTCAAATCCAATCCATTCTATGACTCTATGATCTTTAAAGCACAGATTGTTCAGTTTAGTTGGTGTGGAAGTTGTGATTGACTGTAGTAAAGACATGGTTATTCGTTTAAGGTTATGAAATGCCTTTGTATTGGGTGCTTTACATCCCTAGTATTGCAGTTATAAAAAAAATCAATATATTTCTCTTATCTGACTTTAAACTGAGAAATTATTTTTTGAGAATTTGACTCATTTATAGGACTTGGTATCAAAGTAGGAAACCACTGCCAAAAGTGCCAAAGGCTAGAGAGGTTAAGATGATGGCAATATACTCTTTTAATCAGTATCTCTGAATATGAATTAAAATATAATGCAAAATACAATTTAGAAAGACCAAATGGCCCAATATAAGTTTTGGGTAATGTTTGTTATAGAAGTAACATCAATGGCTATATATTGTCAAAATATTGCAGTATTTCTTACAATAAAGTAGCAATAATATGTCAACAGTGTATCAAAAATAATCACAACTCCAGCAAACTCTTTTTGGACTAATTAGGTGGGTTCATTTTGTTTTGTTTTATCTTGTCTTCAATAGAAGCACTAGAAATATCTACTGCAAACTGTTAGGTCTGCTGAAAAAAGAGGAAAAAATATTTCCAAGATGCTTTAAAATACGGTATACCCAAGTCAAATGAAATATTACTGGTCTAGATATCTACTGGTACACCCCAGTCACACAAACAGACATCAAAGGGTTTCCTAGGTTATAAAAGAGCTATCCTTGTGATTTTGGAAACATCTGGAGATTACATCTGGAAGAAAGCATTCTGAACAGATTAAAAAAAAAGATTAAATTCTCTGAGAATGCACTAATAGGAGAGCTCTGCACAAGTAACTGAAATCAACAAGGATGTGAAATAGATTCTGTATTTAAAATAATTCACAAAATTACTGTGTGAGCTAATTAAAGAAGACTAGAGAGAGTTTTATTGCTTGGAGTGTTAAGAATTAGAGTGGATGAGACACTAGGGGGCCTGTTCAAAAACCTTTGAAACCTTTTGAAGTCATCGTAAGCTTGTCCCTTGAATTTCAGCAGTTTTTGAGTCAACCACACATAGTTGTGCTAAAAAGAATTGCTCTTCATTGTTAAGCTATGCAATACATCACTGCAAAGTGTTTTCATTTTTTAACCTAGACATATGTAAATGTGGGAGAATATAAACATGTATTTTTATCACTCAGAATGAAATTAGCTGCAGTATGAATAGAAAAGAAGGTAGATATTGCGTTTATATTACATAAAGTTATATATTTCCATATTTCTCAGCATTGCTAAGGGATACAAACTCTGTTCTTTGCTAAAACTCAAGATCTTTTGCTAACTAAGATACCAAGATATGAGTAAATTTTTCAAGCAGAAAATTACTGCCAAATAAAATTTAGTAACTGAATTGGGAGTCAATAAAAGATGTACTTTTTCGTTATCATAACTAATTAATTAGGTTGTAAAAAAGTGTGGACTATAACATGGAACCTAAGAGGAAGGAGCCAGCTATTTCCCATAAGTTTTTCATTAGGTATTCCAACATTCTAGAATAAAATTTTTAAAATACTTCAAAATGGATGAGACATTCCATTAGACTTGCATATTTATAACTCAGTTGGGTTTTTTTCATAATAAAGACCAGGAAAGTCCATGTGAAGTTTAACTTCTCCTCCTGTAGGTCTTGCAAACTGTATTATAGGTAAGAATGAGTGTATTCAAACTCCTCTGTTCGTGCAGATATTTACATATATTTTTACTTGCGTGTGCAGGTGTGTTCATGTGCTCCCTGAAGAGCCAGGTGGGTGGAAATTACTCTTCCCATCATTAATGTAATATCAGAACTGGATGAAAGTGTTAGCCGTGTTCTTTTTGGAAATGTCTCTGTGATCAGTGTGAATGCTGACCCTGAGCTGTGACAGATTGAGAGCAAACTGGAGGAGGGTAAAACCACTGGCCAAACACCAGCTCCTGATCCTGTGCCAGTGTCCAAGGGGATCTGCCTGTCGGAGTTCACTCTCTGGAGCCAAACCCATGTGAAATAACAGCAAAACCAAAGTGGCCAATACCTGTTCACTCAAAATCCCTTCTGCACTAGACCTGCTACAAAATTCCTAACTGTTCCACTTCTGTCTAAAGTGTCATTAATTTATGTTATTAAATAACCAAATTCCGTACCTTCTCGCAATCTAAGAAATGAAACTGGCATTTTTTCGGCCATTAAAAGATTGCAATTTGGAATGCCTTTTTTATGACTTAGAGATCAGAGCTACATTTGTTGCACTTTTTTTTTTTTTTTTTCTGGTCATAATTTTCTACTTTGCTGAGTTAGAGCCTCATCCAAGTAGTTAGCTGTGAATTCCATTCACTGAGCACCATTCATCTTTATATTCTTAAACTAGAGTTATAAGGAAAAATATTTTTATTTATCAAAGCTTGAGGACCCATTTAAAACACCTAAGAAGTTGCAGTTTAAAAGAATTCTGAGTTGATGCATTGAAATTTACAATTTCTGTTGATCAAATTTGTGTCTCTAGGTCTTCAATAATCCACTCAGTAGTTTCCACTCAAGCAAAACCAGGTAAACAGAGAAGTAAAGCTGAAATCCAAGATAATAATGTTTTAAAAATATCTATACACATCATTTAATTGTAAGAGAGAGTTTTTACTGATTACATTTTATTATATCTGTATTTCTCAGAGAATTGTAAACAAAATCTTCCTTTTTTTGACCCCAAAGATTAATGACATTCTGCCCAGCAGTCTGATTGGTTTAATCAATGGGTTCCACAGACAAGGTATGTGGACAGAAAATACCCCACTCCCAATAGCTTCTCTTATATTTTTTTCTATAACAACTTACTTGGCATAAGAGGCTGTTAAAAATTAACAAGAAATTTGTAATTGATGCAACTTCAGTACTAAAAACTTGAAGTTAGTCAGAAAAAAATACTCCTAATTTTCTGTCTTTTTATTGTAACTAAATACAGAATTAAAAACATTTGCAAGTACCTTTTGAAATCAACTGAAATATGGAACAACGTAAATTCAGGTTTAGTGATCCCATATTAAAGCATCTGTTTATGTTTGTGGTACAAAGAATAAAATTTAAATTCCAGTGCTATTCATATTGTTTGGAAATAACTCTTTTAGAATTATAACAACGTGAAAAAGTGATATGAACCTAGGATAACTGTAAGGGAGGCCAGACACTGAGTCCTGACTAAATGGATTGAAAGTCATTCTGATCTTTTGGCTATAAACAATCCCCAGTGAATAGGATTTGACATCAGATTTTGTCAGTGACTTGGTTTATATAACAAAACCATTACAGACTAGACAGAAATGGCATGCTCCACTCAGGGAAAGCTTAGGGGGAAAAAAAAACTGTAGGCATTGCATAATTTCTCTTCAGATAAGTTACACAAAGGATGGGCTTCTTATAGTCTTGCAAAAACCCCAGGACTGACATTCCCTGGATTGGCATCACCAAGGCAGAGCTTGGACAAGGCATAATTGAGTATTGACATCAAAGAGAGCATGGGAAATATCCCCCTTTCCTTGACCCCGATAGGAGAGACTCCATGATGAACAAGCCAGGTTTGATAAAACATTCATATGCCAAAAAAACCCAGTACCAACAATCTTTGCTAAAGTTCAAAACATCACTACAGTGTTTTCCAGTAATGGGAAAGGTGCATAACAAAATACTGTTCCATGTTGTCCCTGAATACTGTTAATTATTTTTTAATTTACTATCTATCCATAAGAAGGCTAGAATGAATCTTCATTTAATATTCAGTATATGCTGATATATATTTCTGAGGCCCTATTTTCTTCCAGTGTGTTTCAGTTACCTAAAACTGAAATGATACTATTCTACTGAAAAAATATCCCAAAAACCAACCGAACAAACAAACAAAAAAGCAAACAAATAACCCCCCTCCCCCCAAACTTCTATGAGAACAAAAATAGCAAAAAATGGTAGTCATTCATAGTATTTGAAAGTTTTTACTTTTACGTGGAGTTTTTTCATCTCCAAAGATCAGGCTTTAATAATATTTTTCAAGTATTTATATAATATTTTCTGCTTAAGCAATCAATATACTGTGAAAATATTTAAATTAGGATTTCTTTGTGAGGATGTGAACCTGAAAACATTGCAAGTCACATAAATTACCTGAGGTCACTTGAAAAGCACTTGAAGACTTAGGAATAGACCAGGCATTTTGTTCATAAATTAAGATCCCTTGGCAACCAGAAATCGGTTTTAAATTCATTACATATAGGATTTTCACCAGATTTGTGAAAGAAAAGATTTTCTGTGTGGATGGGAAAATAATTTCAGTGCAATTTATGACTTTCCAGAAGCTTCTCCTTTTTTTTTCTGAGACTTGAAGATTTTTGCAGCATCATAGAAATACTTAGATAGGTTAAAGTAGTTTGCATGTCACTACCAGCAATCTAAAGGAATCTAAATATTGGAAAAGGCTTTCTTTGGTTCACGGGCTGACAGATTTTAGGTTTTATTTTTGTTAGTGCAGTTAGTGGCAGCAGAGGTATTAATAAGCAGATATTTGAAGTTTAATAGTTATTTCAAAGTTCCAGTGAGATTTAAAGATCTATTTTGTTGTTTGCTATCAAAGCATAGAAAACTTTTGACCCAAAAAAAAAATTTCTAGTAAGGCATATAATAAAATTAGTGTCTTAGAATATGACATCCAAACAAATAAACAGAGAGATGAATTGTGTATCAAATTTCCTCCAGGGCTCCAATCTATGAGCATGGAGACTTGCTAATGCAACCTGAATGAGTTCTGTAACTTCCTAAGTTATTTCAAAATCTATTTTCTGTGAGGAAATGCTATTTGTATATGAAACGAGTTGGATGGAAAAATCCTTATGAAGAACGGTGGAAGCTTATTGACAAAATGAAACATATTTAATTATGTTATTCTTCATCCATTCTGAAATCTAAAAAACTGCAAACGTAAACATTTATTTATTGCATCAAAAGTTCTAAATCAATTTTCTCAAGGAAGGTAAACTTAAATTCCAATTTAATTCTGCAGAAACATCTATGTTATGTAGAAAAGAAAGGAAATGGAAAATAGTGGAAAATACTTTATGTCTCAGTCATCTAACATTCTTTAATGATACTACTAGTATTTTTATAAAGTCTTTTCATATTAGATTTATGGATTGGTTACTAATAATTTCAGATTATATTAGGCATTTATTTCTGCAGACTTCATTTACAGTGAGCTGTTGCCATTCCCACTTCAGTATATAATTGCCTCAAATAAGAAATTTCAGTATTAACTGAGAGGTAACTGAATATTTTGTGAGACTGGAAAAATCATTGTTAGTTTCTGTTGATTACAGCAATAAAAAGTCTGGATAAATATGGTGAGGAAAATTTAGAAAATTACTTCCATCAAATAAGACTGTCTTGATGCACATGTAATTGGTCAGATGCTTCTAACATTCTTCCTCAGCAATGTAATGTTATTTGCACAAAGATATTTTTCTAGCCTTAGACATTATCTCCCTGAAAATTAGTAGCTGATAAATTAGGTGCTGATAGGGAGCCAACAGAGTGCAGTCAACTGTGAGTGTGAAGATAGCACTATTTGCATTCCTTATTATTCATAAAGAATTACAGGACACCCACACATCTGACATGATTAGAACACATGAACAGTAGATTAAAATCATTCTGTATTAAATAAGGAAAATGAAATAGAAATGAAAATACATTTTGACCATTATAAGAAAGTGATGTTTGTTCAGCATTTCCTAACTGATCTCTGTGTTTCTCTGCCAGTTGTCTTTTCAAGCAATAGAAAGCTTTGCCTTTTGCTGGAAATTCTTTGCTTTAGATTTCAGTACAACTTATTGCCTAGGAATTACATTAGAGGCTGTATTGTAAACCCTAAGTCACACTGGAACTGAAAACTCAGAGGTGATATTTCTCCCTGACTTGCTTCTTGGGCTTATTTTTTGAAATTGTGGTATTAATTATTTTTATGTGAATTTCTAAGGGTTATTATTGAAGTTAATGCATCAGTCTTAAAAGGTGGCTGAATCCTTATATTCTGTTAAGCAAATGTAAATTGTACCTGTCCTTAAATAACTACAGATAGCAATGTTTAATGTTGCAAAAAATAGGACAAGAGATACCTAATATGCCTGGAAAGATACTTGTCTGGAAGTTGGTGTGAAAACTCACAGGAGTCAAACAAGAATGTATTTTGGATCAGCCCCATGCTCCTGTAACCACAATTTATACCCAGACGGGTGTTACTGCTTTCATTTAACTTGCAATTTTCACAAGTCTTGAGTTCCTGTGAGAGCTTTCAGGTCAGAAGAAGTTCATTGGCCTTTTGTGACAGAAATCTGATTGACACAAACACATACATTGTCTTTGTAATCAAAACATCCCATCTCTACAATCAGACACCTAAATTCCACTGAACACTTACTCTGATACTTACATTGGTATGCTGTAAATCAGTAATAATTACCCTAAAATTCCACTGATAGGGGTGTCTTTTCATGAGCAGACACAATCAATTATGTGTTCACTCTGCCCATGATCCTGGTCACTAGTCAGCTGTGGTCCAGGTGCCAAGGAGCTGTATTAGAGTGCTGAGCCTGGGGTTATACAACTATTTCAAAATCACATGGCTTCTGCATCAGGAGGCTACAGAAACTGTGATTTTGTTTGATTTGACAATGTCTGTCATACTGCTTGAGCAAAATTTTTCAAACACTCTCCAGGAAAGATCAAGAGCAGCAGAGGGGATTGGAAATTAAATCACAATAGTTAAGGGTTAGGCATACTTAGCTTCTGAGAGACTTAATGAGCTCTTATTACGTAGTTGGCATGGTAGCAGAAGAAATTTGGAGATGGCAGATGCAAAGTAAAGAATACTAAAATATATATTTGAATTATCTATATACCTCACTGGGCCTAAAGATATGGAAATTGCTCCTGCTGAGGAACAAGTACCATTTCAGAGAGTTTTTCTAATAATTCTGTTTAGAGCACAGGAACTTTCAAATAGGCGGAGATGTTTAAGAGATCAAAGACTAAGTAGAAAATAAAATGCACAGTATTCAGTATCATCTTATCAGTCTAAATTTCCCATGCTAAATTTTAATCATCCAATTTGAGAAAAATTGAAATAATTTTGAAGAGTGAAATAAATAGAAGCAGAAGACTTTGAAAGTAATGAAGAAAGCTTGAGAAGTCTGATGCTAACTTGTGTACACAAACAAGATGTAATAGTAAGATGTAATAAATGGGAAGTACTGACAATGTAATCGTAGCCCCTATTGTATTTTTTACCTTTATACTGAACAGAAGGAGTGCTCATTAAAATTGAAGATAGCCACTAATATTGAATGATAAAATGGCTAATTTTTTTCTGTTGGTTTTTTTTCCTTTGTATGACATTGAATTTGTCTTTGAATAAATTGAGTTTCAGAGTTGAAAGTATTAAAAAACACAGCAAGAGGTACACGTGACTGAAGAATACCCATAGTCATACCAGAAAAAGCACGTCCTTTTGAGAAGGGATACGGACTCACAGATTTCTGAATATAGGACAAAACATTAACTAATGGCGTTTTTTTGCCTATGGGCTGATAGTTTCATAATTGTCAGCTGCAGAGTTCCCTTCACCTTCATTTGAAGCATGAGGTGATGGCCTCTGTCAAAGATGAGATAGTGGATTAGATGGAAAATTGGTCTGATTCCTCATGACAGCTCAAATTATTCTATGTAAAGTCAAAGGAGAAGAAAATCAAGCTCGTACTTTTGTCTGAAGATGAAAGCAATCTCTAGTGGTGGGGTTTTGTGGGGAGGCTAATTCTTGCAAGCATTTCTGCTACACCTAAATAACACTGAAGTGAGAATTTCTGGAGATTACTCCAAAATGCAATTCCTTGTAGAAGTAGGTTGTGCTAATTTAAGTTCTGGAAAAGGTTTAGAGCTGTATGAGCATGGCCTTCTGCCTGTAGTAATATACTTTGCTATGCTGCAGGCCTCAATGGCACAATGCAGCAGCAGGTGTGGTAACATTCCTTCTGGCATCTGAGCAAGCTTGCCTTTGACCACTGAAATATTTGTGTGGGATCCCATGTTCTGCTGTGTGTACTTATCCCTGTGGAACAAATATCACAAGCCACTTACATGGTTATAGACATTTCAAGCCTTTTGGGTCCAATGGGTTGGCAAGATAAAAATAGATGTAGCTACCTTTCAACATCTACATGATTACCAGATCTGTAGAATGAAGTAATTCTTCATTAGAGAAATAGCAGGAGCAGTTCTTTTTATGCTTAAGGGTGCTTGAAATAAAGAGTCCTTTCCTTTCTTCTTGCTTTTGGCTTTCAAGGAGAGTATGCACAAACAACCCTGAGTTATTTAATGAATGCAACAACAGACTTTGCCTCCATGCAATCTCTATTGTACAAGTACATCAGGACATAGGGAACATTTTGTTTTTCTTCCATGTTCTACTGCTTTTTTTGTGTCTGTTTTTGCACTGTTTGGGGCAGCTGTGGTCACTGGAAGGACAAAATGCTCATTAAAAGATGAAGTGAAGCTTAGACACAGACAAGGAGACAGTGTTTCTGCAAGGAAACAGAATTTATGGGCAAAAAAAGAAAATTATAAGACTCATTATTCTCAAAACAGTCTATCTCATATTTTCAGTAATGACTAATATTGTGAGTTCTGCAATCCTCTAGTGTTACCTTTTGATAGAGGTTGATTATCTACTTTAGACCACTTCTAAAAATTCCAGTATGATTTGGTTAATAGAAGTGGAAAAATAACAAAAAAACCCAACATTTTCTGGAGAGACAGCTTGTCAAACAGCAAAAGAAGTGAGACTGTAGAAATATGAGGTCAAATGGTCTTGACCACCATGAATTTACAGCAGTAGCTTTTAGAGCAGCACTTAGCTCCTAATCACTAATGCCAGACACGTAGTGAGATCTTGAGCAAGTCATGAATTTCTTGTGTGCATTTCTGTAGATGGCTGTGTGATGGCCCTTTCAACCCTGTGCTTCTCAGGGCCTTGGGGCACCTGGGGCATCTTTAAATCACATCTAAGTTATACAAGTTTTCCAGGCTGTCAAACGGGGTCCACTGAATCAGCTCTTTGGTCAGCTGACCAGAACAGTCCTACTGGGGGACCAGTGAAAGCAGAAACACATTAGATGGATTTTCATGTACTCAATGAAGTCTGAGAATACTGCATGGCATGCAAGAATGATGGAGTAAATTTTATGCATTGGGCTTCCCATCTTCTTTCTGTAAAGTCTGCTGGTTTTTGTTTTTCTAACACTTTGGTTAGTTGTTTGTTATGTCATGTCTTTAGCTAGACAGTGTACCTACAAAGGTTAAAATGGTACAGACCTCTAAGCAAGAAGATGGTAGTGTTTTGCTTTGCCATCCTCAAGATGTCCCTTCTCTGGAACTCTTTTCCAATACCCAAAATACAGGCAGTTCCAAGGAGAAATATAAGTACAAAAAATGCCAATAGCTCCATACACAAAGGTGTCTTGGACTCATTTAATCTTGGACTCATTTATCAGTGCCTTTATTTTTAGAGTTTTCTGAATTTATAGTGCTAGTGATTGAAACAAATCCTCCTGCTGATTTGCCCATATTCTTCCATGTAGTGCGTGGGTTTTTCTGGGAAATTTTGACCAGGAATTGCAGTGATGTGGAAGGCTGCTTAGATCATGCAGTTGAAAGTGGCAATTCAAATGTCAAGCACTGAGTGAAAACCTGATTTCCACAGTTTCATAATCAAGTCCTTTCTTATGCAGCCTTGCTCATTTTGTGGCCCCAGGTGTGAGAGGCAGCTGGTTGGCTGAGCTTGTGTGGGTGGCCAGCTGTGCCTGGCACACGTTCACACAAGAGGAAAGTGCAATGAAAGGTGCATTACCTGAGAGGACATCCTGTGTCCACAGGTTCGTATCACATCCTGCCCCACAGAGCAACCACATGAGCCTCTGCTTTTCAGACTAATAAATATATCCAGTTTAACAGTTCCTCAGACTCCTCTACATGTTCTAGTGCAGGGATGTGCAAAAAGCAGATAAAACCAACTGGGGAAACCAAAATGGCATTTCATGCATAGACTGAATTATATATCTACTTTACATATAGGTGTATACATACATTTTGTGTCTGAGTCACACAACTTGACATCCATAGGTAAATGTTAAAAATCTATTTGCAATTATAAGTTTTTCAACGTGTACCGTGATCCTGCTCCAGTATTCATTGTGATAATAAAGTCTTCATGTGACAAGATTTGGATGTATCCTAAATGAATGAACTGTATTTGATCTTGCAAATGTTAATATGATTAGGAAAAAAAAAAGTGTTTATGTCAGTGTACCTAAATGCCCATTTTTCAAATGATCATAACATGTTTTTCTTGCACTTTTAGGAAAAGATACAAGTATGATAAATTACAGATTCTGTATTTTTCATTATCCTTGGTTGCAAATGCTGGTATTATGGTTGACTGATGCACATTGTACAAATATGATGCTTTAAACTATGGACCAAAACACAAAGAAAACAGTTTCATAATCCTGGACAAGCACAGGCTTACCAGTAATACAACCTTTAGGCTATACAGTTTTGTGTTCTTTCTTTATTAGACATTCTTGAAAAGAAAAAAATCCTTCTCAATTATTAAATTCCCCAGTCAGACAACAAATGCATAGACTGGATAAGGAGGCAGGAGAATATATTTATTTCCAACATATCTCCCCATAATCTGAGTTTTGAGATTTACCTACAGTCTGTGCTTACAAAGCATTCAAATATCATTTTTCAATCACTTGTAACAAGAAACAGCCTAAATTTTTACTTGTGGATTTTGTTCGTGATCTTGTTTCACAAGTATACAAGATTTTCAACAACGTTCTAATTTTAGAAAGGTAAGAGACATAATTTGGATGTTGAAGAAGACTCATAATAGAGAATAATGGAGTAAAGGTTATTTTGTGATAGGTAGACAAATAAATCTGAGCTGCTGAAGCAGAAGATGGGCAAAAATGAGGTTGGAAATAGTAAATAAGTACTGGACATTGATGGATCACGGGTTTACAGAGAAAGATGGAGGAGAAGAGATGATTCTGAAGGAGGTCAAATGCATCCATTGAGACATGGAGAAAGAAACAAAGCAGAAGGATGACAAGGTTGAGCAAGTGGTAAATGGATGAGTTGATCCATGACTGAGAATCAGTCTGGGAGGTGGTGCCAAGGAGTTGAAGGGGATGTCATTGCAGCTGTACCAACTACCCAGTATGAAAAACTACCCAGTCTATGTAAGCTTTGAGATGTTACATGTATCCTATCTATAGGCTCTGAATTTTTCGCCATATCCATAGTGCAATAGTTTGATTCATAACTCTTTTTTCTTTATTGAGTACTCACTTAAATGGATTTAGATTTTTATGTCCAGATATATATTTAAGGAGATAGAAGCCAGTAAGATCAGCTGGTAAACTGCAGGTTTTTCTTGTTATATTAAACAGGAAAACACTGAATGTTAAAGCTGTCATCATCACACAGTCAGGACTGAGGCATCATTATGGAGCTGTAGGCTCAGGAGTTAATCTTTTTGAGCGCTTAAAGAAATTAGATTAATAAATCTGATCATGGAAGAAAGTTTTTATGTGGATTGATGGGATTTATTCATTATAGGCAGCCTTGTTTGGCTTCTGATTTGAAAGAAAATGTCCTTGTCTGAAGCATGAAGAAAATCATGTTAAGAAGGTTTGTCCACAGGTGTCATTTGGCTGTAGGAAAAGACAAACTGAGTCAAAAGGCTCTCTTCTCTTGGGACTCTACTTCAGGGATTCCTGAGAGACTTTGGAGACAGCTGCAAAGGCAAACTGGCATTTTTGCAGAGTATGCATAGTAATTGCTACCCTCCTTTAGTGTTGTTTCATCTTTTTTCTATATTCCTGAATTATAGAGGGTGGATATAATTTGGTTTTCAGTGTGTAATTAGCACACCAGTATAAGTTGCCTGATGCTTTTCCCTCAAACAGAGACAAAAAGGAGCACTTAATGTTTCTTTGCAAGTTCAAGAGTTAATATCCTAAATATGGGCCTGGGAAATATCTTCCTAGAACCTACCACTCTGAGACTGCTTATGTCCCATGACCTCTTGTGCCACTGCTGTGACTGACCTCCACAAAGTCTCATCATGCATTTGCATGAGCTCTAACTACCTTTAATTTTGTTAGAAATAAAGAGAGTCAATGGGGTAAGTTACAAAAGCCAAAATTTTAAAATATACAGCAGTTTATCCTGCAATGAAAGCCAGTGTCTGACAAATAAAATTACAGCAGCTGTAAAAGAAAAGTGTCCCAGTCTACAAAGTTGATGGTTTCTTTGATAATTAAGTTACAAAACTAATGTAAACACTGCAACTCCTCAGTTATAGCAGAGCTCGTAAAACGCTTTTGTCTATTTTCTTTTTGAGTGAACATAGAGTAGGTTTATTGTTTAAGTTGAGAATAAACTGAATTACAACATTGAGCCCTTAATTATGTGACCATTTGGAGTACAATTAAATATCTCTAAAAATTGGCTAGTAGTTTAGTTAGCATTCCCAAGTTTTAAATGAAAAACTGAATGATATTTTAAGTCTAATTACTTAAACAGCCAAATCGAATCTTGCTGTGAGCACTTATCAAAGTTAATCTCCACTTGTGCTTTTTATAAATTGGGAAAGCCAGCTGTATTCAACCTGTTCTTTAAACCTGGCTTTCTTTCAGTGGTAGTGTATTATATTGAAATAGAGTAGTTTTTATTTAAAGGCATGCTTTCTGTCATGCCAGTTTTTTAAAGTGCAAAAACCTACTAAAACTTTGAAAGAACAGAGGATATGGTAGTAATCTTGTATTTAGATAGTCTTTCCTGCAAGTAGCTATATTCTGAAATATGTTCATGGGCATGTTTTGGTGATTTGGTATATGTTTGGCAAAATTGCCCCTTTTGATGTTACCTGATTACAGGAGAGATATACATTAGCATCTAGCTGTAATTTGATTTTATCCTGTCACCATTTCCTACATGGTTCTATTTCAAACTGTGTATGCAGCAAAGTTGTCTGGCAGCAAAATCCATGGAGCCAAGAAGGTATTTGCTGATGTGATCCTTTACTTTCTACACCATTTTGAACTCTTCTTATCTTACTTTGTTATCATTTACACGCCACAAGCCAACATGAAAGTCACCCATATTTTCATGAACATAAGTAGAAAAACAGAACTTGTCTGATGATTGAGGGAGTTATATAAATACTTACTGCATTTTATTTTTAAAGAGCATTGCATTGAATAACCTCTGAAAGATGAAGGGCTGTATTTTTTTATCTGCATAATGCTGACCAGTTTCTTAGCTGATAGTTGAATTTATTTCAATTTGTTTGAATACAGAAAAAAAAAAAGCATGCCAATATGACAATAATATTTATTTTGACAGCATTGACCACTGGGTGTTGACCATATCTGCAGTGTAACTCTACCCAGGATAATAGAAATATTTCAATATACCAATATGCTAAGAGTTTGACCCTACTCCATGTGAATTTCAACATTTCAATAGTTTCTGTGTTTAAGTAATCTTAGACAATTTAGTCCATGCCAAAACTATGTAGGATGAAAGGGAAAAAAAGCAAAAATTAAAATCAAAATGCAAAAGTAAAATAAATGAATGCAAAAATTATATAAGTCTCTTTTTCAGACTGAAAATATTGGTTAGAGTTCCTATTTTAGACATCCACATATAGAAGTCTGAATAGAATAGTCCTGTCTCTGAATTTTGAGTTGGCAATTGTGAATAATGGCTATTTTTTCCAATTTTGTCAAAGCAACCCATAGTAGTAAGAGCAGAATATCTTCTCAGTGTAAATGGCTATGACAGCCACAAGCAGGCACCTCAATGTGGTACCCACAGTTGTAGTCAACAGCTTCTGCAATCTATCCTCTACAACACCTCTTTTTATTTTAGATTATTTCACAGTTTAAGGCACCACCAGGCAAGTTGTTTCCTTCCCAGCAGGAGCTGCTGCAGCCTGTTGTGCCAGGGCTGTGGAGCGTAGTCAGGCTCAGGGTCACTGGGAAATTGAGAGATGGGCAGAGAGGAAAAAAAAGTAGGCAGTCAGGAGGACAGAAGGGAAAATGGAGCAAAATATCATTTGTGTTGGATAGGACTGTGTTGGTGCCCTGGTACAAAGCATAAATCCCTGGATCTGCTTGGCTAGATGTCCAAGAGATCAGGGCTCACTAAAAAGGGATAGAGCTTCTAGACCACAACAGAAACTACTGATCTTTACAAAGGATTACTCCAGGAATTCTTACATCTTTCTTTTAAATTAAAAATAAAGGGGGGTGGGGGAGGAGGGGGAGGTGAAAAAAGGAGAGAGATAGAGACTAAAATTTATTTTATTTAGCCTTATTTCTGAGATCCTTCTTTCAGCTCACAGTTTTCTTATGTTCTTTATTCTGATTTGTTGGTGAAGTTCCTAACAGACCTTGTATTTAATTGCCTGTTCTTGGTGTCTGTGTTTAGTTGGAGGTTTGTTGCCTTCTTGTGCCCTTGCTATCAGAATTCCATCGTACCATTAACGTATCACTTTATCAGCTTGCTACAGCTGAGATGGTAATTGAGATAGATCTGTAGGGCCCAGTGACAGCCACAAGACACAGACACAGTGGATACTGAGAAGCATTCCCATACAGCTTGGCCACTGTCCATCACTTTCACATCAGTTTCTCTCTCACAATTCTACTTAGGGGATTTTTGTGGCCAGATCCTGTTATGCCTGTTTGAAAAAGGCACAGAATGATACCCCATGGATCACCAGTGATGGGTTTTAGTGATTGACCTGAAAAGCACTGAGAAAGGAATTGTTTTTCTAAGGCCTGCTGATGGAAGATTTGCTGTTATTTTAACTGAGCAGAGGAATAGGCTGCATGGTTACCATGCTGTGTACCTCAGAGACAGCTTTAATACCTGGAAATGCTCAGGGAAGCTGAGTGAGGAGACTTCTGATGTTCTCAGTACCCATACACTGCTATGAAGACACTTTAGAGATACTCCCAGAGTACTTCTGACAGAGGATTTAGACATCCCTTATATCAACCATTTATTTCTAAATGCATTAGAACTTGACATCACCTTTCTTCAACCTTTCTTCAGTTTATATGGCCAAGCACAGTAATTCTTCAGCTGTGAGAGGTCGCATCAGAAATTTGTCACTTAAATAGTGTTTATTGTTAGAACAGTCTTTTTTTTTTTTTTTTTTTTT